>JABUQX010088953.1:37500-40000 GCA_015478945.1 Trachelipus rathkii | reverse complement strand
CCGTATTCTGTGCTCAATGTTACAGTTTTGTAGATAATATGGCTGTGCATTTAATGAATGATTGTAAAGAGTATAGATGCGGTCAGTGCTTCACGCATAAATGTAAGGGTAATCTAAATAATCCTGTCCCTCTTAGACACTGTAGTAAATGTAATAGAAAATTCTATAATGAATCGTGTTTCAAACTCCATCAGAAAAAGGTTTGCGTGAAGGTAAAAATATGTAAAGATTGTGACACTTTGTATACAGCTGATAAACACGGTAATAAAAACCATGATTGTAAGAATATAAAATGTTTCACATGTAGTTCGAAGTATGATCCTGACGATGGTAGACATAAATGTTTCATGAAAAAATTGAAAGTGAATGAACGGACAAAGAATGTATATACCATATATTATGATATAGAGACGTATAATCATAATGCTAGAGTGGATGAGAATGGGAAAGCTATAGTTGACATGATTCCTTATTTGTTGGTGAGCATGCTGATATGTTATAAATGTAGCAATAAGGAACTGGTAAATGAGAATAAATGTGAAAATTGCGGTGTAAGACGTATGGAAACTTTTCATTTAGATTTAACGTCCACTGATGTGTATGGTAAATGTCCAGTGGATAAATTTATAGAATATCTCGCCCTCTTCGCTTCAAAACATAAAAAAGATACAATAATAGTTGCCGCACACAATGGTTCAAAATTTGATACGCAGTTTGTCTTCAGCAAACTGCTAGCTAGACCCTGGGCGAGTTCAATATCGACTAACCCAATAAAGCGAGGGACTAAAATTATCACATTGACCAGTCAGCACAATATTCATTTCAAAGATACATTATTATACATGCCATGCGCTTTGAAAAAACTACCTAAATGTATGGGGATAGAGGGTAATCTGGCTAAAGGTTTCTTCCCATACAGATTCCTCACTCTGGACACTATAAATTATATAGGACCTATTCCCGATAAAACATTGTTGAAGTATCTGATGAGAAAGTGAGAAAAGGATTTTGTGAATGGTGGGACGGTTTATGAAAATAGAGGACTACGAACATTAAATCAGAATGCTACGAAGTACTGTGTACAAGACGTCGGACATTCTAAGACGGGTGTTTTGAAAGTTAGAGGAATTATTCCTTAACACGATAAAAATGATTGTCTGGATGATTTGTGGTAGATAGCTTCATTTGTGTTTCAGGAGTATTTAAAATAAATTTAGCCGAATAACACTATAGCTATATAGGAGGGTGGTTGGTAAGGAAACTATTCATACGAAGGCATTAGATGGCTGGAGTTCATGGAGATGTATACGGACAAAATATTCGAGCAGCTAGGCGCGGAATCGGGGTGGTGAGCCGGTCTTGAAGTTGTCTTCAGCCGACCACTGGAGGTGAGAGTGCTGAACAGTGTTACCAAAATACGCAGCTTATTTGGTATGGGTGAGGACTCTTCGTAGGTTTGAGGCGCTTAAGAGTATGGGATTTGAAAGCAGGATGCTCAGCGATGGAGGGATGGGTAATGTGGCTATGAAGAAGATTGTGTACTTGTTTCATGGGTGTATTTGGCATGGCCATCAGAACTGTGCGAAAGGTCGTAAAAATTTAGGTAAAACATCGAGTCTCGATCTTTATAGAATGGCTATGTTACAAGAAGCATCGTATAAAAGAGCTGGTTATGAAGTTGTAAGAATTTGGGAGTGTGAATGGGAAGCCATGCGAAAGGAGGGTACTGTGACTGTAACTAAGGGGGGCGAGGAAAAAACTATGAATTTAGGAAAATACGTGCGCGAAGTAGATGACGGTGTAGCTAATAAACGGTTGTGTATTGGTGATGCATTGTACGGAGGTCGTACAGAACCGTTCGTTTACTATTACCCTTCCACCAAGGGGGAGGTGAAGATATATTATTACGACTTCACTTCACTCTACCCCTCGGTCCAGAAAACCAAGGAGTACCCTACGGGGATACCTACCAAACTTGTTGGCCGCGAACTACCATCGATCGAAAGGTATATCGAAGACATGGAGACCACTTATTTCGGTGTAGCTTACGTTGATGTTCTCCCTCCTCAGAACTTGTTCATACCGGTTTTGCCTGGTAAATACGATAAACGATTGATCTTCACCCTTTGCCGTACGTGTACAGAGCAAGGTTACGAGGGTCTGTGTAACCATACCGAAAAACAACGAGAGATTTCGGGTGTGTATACATCCCCAGAATTGAAACTCGCGGTACTTAAAGGATATAAAATCAAGAAGATACACGAGATATGGACATTTACACGTACGAGTGGGCTGTTTGACGAGTATATCAAGTTGTTCCTAAAATGGAAAACTGAAGCCTCTGGATTTCCTGTCAATGACGACGGTGCTCCACTCACTGAGGAGCAGCAAGATCTCTTCATAGCCGAGTTTGAAAGAATTGAGGGTGTGAAACTCGTAAAACCATTATCCAAAACAAACCCCTTGCTTACGGTACATAGCAAAACTGTTCCTAAACTCA
>JABUQX010088953.1:0-32500 GCA_015478945.1 Trachelipus rathkii | reverse complement strand
AGGTAATTAAAAAAGTGCTTGATATTCCATATCTCGCTGGAATAGTACACTTCACATGATGGAAAGAAGTATTGCTCAAAGATCCTCTTGCTTGGTACGCCAGTTCGTATTCCAATATTAACATTTTATTAATGTGAAAAATGACCATATCCACACCGCATTAAGCTATTGAAAAGCCATTTGAAGAGAAACTACCAAAAAAAAGTGCCGCGCCTCTACCAGCTTCTTGTCTCCGATGTAATACCATTAATCTCAACGCTTAAGAAGCATTTTGACCATCTTCAAATGAAAATGATGACGGTTTAAAAAGAATGAAAGATGTAATTAAATCAGAGCTAGAAAAACGCGGTAATAGTTCGGCTTTAAGGTAATGTTATCATAATCGATTGTTTTTTCCGATATCGTAAGTATCGGATAATTGTTGTATACCCATATTTTTATAAGACATCCCTCCAATGGGGTGTGTTAACATAGCTTATTCTGCTTTGGCAAATTTTTCCCACTCCTACCACTCTCTCTCCACACACATGAAATGGAATTTCCGAATATATCCGTTAATCGTATATAAAGATCTTACACTCCTAATGTGTATTTAAAATAAAAATTATGAAAATTGAATAAAATATGACCATCTTTGAATGCGTTGTGAAATAGAGCCACTCTTGTGTGCCTCTCGTGCTTAATCCACTATATTACATTCCTATCTTCGAATCTCTACTATATATTATATCTTATACTATTTCATTTAGGTTTTTTGGTATTATTACTATATATACCTCACTCTCCCCTTGACTCTCTTACTTCACCTCTTAATTACCTGTGATATATTTTATAGTATATTTTAATTTATTTATTATAATTATAATATATATCAACACGAGTATGGGAGATTATATATATATATATTATATTTATATTATATATATATATATTATTATATAACTATATATTATATATATATATATATAATATATATATATATATATATATATTATATATTATATATATATATATAATCACGGGCTTAGGGGGCTCGAGCCGACGGGGACAGAGGGGGGACGTTTTCCCATACCCCGTAGGGGAAGGGGCGGAGGAACCCCCGCGACACCAAACACTCTTCTAATAGCATTCCGCTGGCTTCGTCCTCGTTCGAGACCCTCCGCGCTGTGTGCAAGCGTCTAGGTCTCTTCTCTTTTTCAAATGGGACCCCCTCTCGGGCCTTGAATAACCTCCGCTGAAGCTGACTCTCTCCCGCGCGAGCAGAGCCGAGTGCGCAGACTATACCCAACTCCTCCGTCTATCACGAGCTCGGAGTGCCTCTACCCTTGGTTCCAGTTTCAATCGTCTACATCCTCAAATCTAATTTTGTGAGGGGCAGCGTCCCCCCTTTATGGGGAGCCGCAGGTAATTTATCTTATATAAATATAACAAGTATCACACAGATATTTGTATTACACTAAATACATCATGTCAACTCCGACATTTCGAGGGAAATTAGATTCCGCCGATCCACTGAAATGTCCGGCTATGATCGAGGTTCGTTCTCGGCCTTCTCTGCGAGGGAATGACCAAAGACATTTACCTTGGCTCAGGAAACTATTTCCGCCCCTCAGAGGAGGGTCTCCGAACCGCCGCCGTTTCGTATCTGATCACTCTTGTCACGCGAGAGAACTCGCCTTGTGATCCACCTGTCGATTGGTATCGTTAAGCCTAATTTGTCGCTCGATGCTGCCTGCCTTCCCCTTCCCCTAACGGCGAGGCTATCTAGACAAACGATCCCCCCATCTGTCTCCCCGATGCGCGCTCCTCATGTTCAGCCGCCCTCTGAACTCGTGGCGGCAGGGTAATACCCCATTATAATATACTATTACCTAGAGACTTATAAATTATTCGGCGTTAATCAGTTTATCCACACACAATAGTTAAACTCAATTTACTTAGTATTATATATATATTTAATTTACTCTAATAAGGTTCGACTAAGCTCTCAAATTTCACTTAGTCTCACTCACTCTCTCACGATTTGTAAGTATAATATAATATATGTACGGTGAGCGCTATCAAACTATATTTACTCTCTCAGCACCCATTAACTCGAACCGTATGTCTTGGTAATGGATAATTTATTAGTCAATAATTTATTTCTTTCGATTATATTTTTTCAATTTGTAAATAAATTCCATAAGCCTCAGAGCACGTATAAATAAAGACGATTCAACAATCTTAATATATAGGTAATCGTAATCACATATAATTAAATTGATATTTGAATAACTCCTATCATATAAATGATGTAACTGATCAATTTTATTTATAAAATACCTTCTTAGATAAATATCACTAATAAAAGGCCTCTCCCCCTTAGAAATACTCATTATTAAAAACCTCTTAAAAACGTCTTCTCTAGATACCTCTATTATATAACTTCATGATTCTCACCATCTTAAAACCTAAAACATATGTACAGTATATAATGTCAATAAATAATATGATTAAATAGATGGTAAAATTATTCCAAGGTTAAGCTGCTTGACTATTTAGAACATAGATTTACCTCTCAAAATACTTTCTCGAAATAATTGTTTACCTTATATTTAAACTTTGTCTTTGCTAGGTACAATACTACAACTCGATTTATTATTACGTGAATGTTGTAAATTATAGAAAATTATTTCTATTTATCTAATTATATTAGTCTCAATAATAGTTTAATAAAAATTATCAGCACCCAGCATAAGCTAAACGTGGTTTGAAGAAAATAGATGTAATATCTAAAAACATTTCGAATATAGGTTGGATATTAAATATCTGAACACGATAAAATAAATTGAAGTCCAAATTTTCTTATATAATAGATTTTAATTGTCACAAATGTCGGATCAAGTGGATGTACAAAGAACTTCAAGAACTCTATCAGATATGAGTAGGAGTAAACCTCTTATATAAAATAACGGTCTTTCCAGACCCTAAATTTACTAGTTACTCACCTCATCTTAAAAAACCCTACTTAAATTAATACTATATTTACGTAAAATGATTCTAAAAATCTAGTGAAAGGATTGAGAAATTTCACAAGTTATGCTCTGACATGACTCCAAGATATTTCCACTCATATAATATATATATTTATCAGCCACAATTTAGCCGGGCTTCCAATAGATACTATGCTCCATCGACCGTGCAGGGTCATGACCCATATAGGTGAAAAATTCTACCTTTAAAATACCACTACTGTTTGTAGGATATCTGACCTTAGATAATTATGATGAGCTCAAATATAATGTACACTATTCAAAAAATTTGAGTTTAAAAAAAAATAACTTTTAATAAGTGTCTAATAATATATATATATAATTGCTAAATAATATAGTCTAAATATTGATTATATACGGTATTTAGGTTGCCATTGATCTCTCATAGCATAGCAAAGGGCATTATAAGTGCGCAATTTTTAAGAGCTTATATAATATATAATAAAAGTTAATAGTAATAAAAATTTCTTAAAAAATATTGTAATAAAAAAAATTTAATAAAAATAAAGTAAAAAAAAGTGACATACAATAATATAATTATAACTAGATTATATGAGTGGGTTAGCTCAGATATTAAGTAGGACATAATCTTACTAGCCTTCCAGTTAGGGCCGTCAGTTGTTTCCTCAATCATCTCATATACTTATAATACTACTATATAATAATAATTATATATATAATATATATATATATAATATATTAATATTAATATATTTATAATTAATATAAGTATAAATATTAATATATATATATATATTATATATTTATATAATGATATATATATTAATATATTAATATATTATTAAATATTAAATCTAGAGTGCGTCTCAAAATCTAGAATAGTTTCGAAACTAATTCGTTGAATAAGAATTGTTTTGTTTGACAATAAATATCAAACAGCACTTTAGCTACATTTTATTGCAGGGGGAAACAAAAATAAATTAATAAGTATAATTAAAAATCTTAAATAAAAGTATTCTTAAAAAAAAAGACAAACTTGTATAACAGTCTCCTTCGCATAGAGCTATCGCGACAAGCTCTGATATAATTATAATTTTTAATTACAATAAACTTAAATATGCTAAAAGGCCACGAGATATACTTATAGTAAATATTTTGTATGCATGCTACTTTTAACTAGGTCCTCACTCAAGTTTCTAGAATGTGAGATAACGATTATATATCCTTACAGTTATATTCGATTTTCTTTTATTGTTGATAATATACTTAATAAAACTCTTTTCTTATTGACATTTATAGTGTATTATATATAGTTCTCTCGAGATATTTAAATAAAATTATCTCTGAATTTACACAGCTCAGATTTTCAGAATTTCCTAATATTTAAACGGCTATGAATCTTATTAAATCAAAAGAAAGAATTCATCATTTTATTGAGAATACGCCAATTTGGGATACTATACATTCCTCAAATGACCCACTACAACGAGAAATCAACATTATGTTATTCTAATTCGGGTATACGGCGAGCCCCGTGTATAAGTAATACTTGCGTTTTGCTATTAAATGAGCATATCGTTTAAATAATATAAATAATAAATAATAATTTTTAAACTCTTATATAATTATTCAGTGCTCGAACATCTCTATGTCTAAGAAATTTAGGGGAAACCGAGAATTTTCGTACACCATAATCACTATTTTATATTTTATTATATTACATTATTACATATTTTATTATTAATCTATATTAAGTAGTCTGTTGGGACATTACTTAAATATTTTCAATATAAATATCATTATCAGTTTTAATGTTATAGCTATATTAGTAATATTTTTTAATTATCAAGGTTTATCACCTAATCTGGATGAGATTGACCGTAGATAAATGAATAAATAAAAAATATATTTTTTTATTTTATATAAAGTATAAATGTCAATGGCATTAAACTCATAGGTGGTCTACGGTGAGTTGGGCTTTTACCCAATAATTTCTTCCCCGTGTTATTATGCTGAGATAGGAAAAAAATATCTCTTAAATGGGATACACTTTAAGTATCTTTAGTAAGGGAAGAGCGAATGTATAAATAAAAATTTCGTATATAATATACGGTATTTCATTTAATAAGATATCAGTTATAACCTCATATCAACAAAGTGTATAGACACATATAAACCTGAGGGTAAGAAACTAGCTACCTGATGGAATGAAAGACTCAGAGTCGTCTAATAACTTATAAGCAATATTCATACTTTGATGATTTATTTGTAACTATAATAATTGTAGAAACAAGATATATCTCGTTATATTCTAAATATTATTGTGATAATGCGTTTTGGATATAACGTTCTACCTGCCCTAGTTATCCTGAAACAAGTGTCTACTCTCAATTCGCCACCCATTAAAAGAAAACGAAGAGTCATACTCTCAAAAGAACCAACACCATTCTAAACCGTAGTCTCGATCTATTAAAAAAGAATGTTTGCCTGGTTTTATGGGAAAGTTTTCTTTACTCAGCGCCTAACAGAGTGCCTTAAGAGACACCACGTAAATACCAAAACGACTGAATCATATCTTGTAATAATAGATTATAGAAAACTTATTCTAATGCCGAATTGATCTGCCAGGATCGTATAGCCTTTACCCCCGTCGGCTTGATGAAGAGGTGGCGTATAAAGTTATATTAGATCATGATAAAGATATAAATGAGCACGCATATTGAGATTGTTGAACTTTGCCGATGCCAATGAGCTTGAGTACTCATGTATACTTATCCAACTTAATTGTTTCCATAAGTTTCGAAGTAGAGTATTAGCAATGCTATGAGAGTCTCTCAGCTGAATTAAAATATTATAATGTTTCATCAAGTAGTTATTAGTTGACAAATTATAAATATTTATTTATATAGCCCTCACTTATTTGATTATTATCCACTATATTTAGTATTTTCTCATTGATTATTCATCAGTAGTATATCACCTTATTTAATCAATTATATAATATATGATAGATCTAATAATTATAATATCCACTAACTAGATTTCAATATAAAGTATATTTGGAGAGTATATGGTGTAATCTCTCTGTTTATAACAAAATATTTGTTACTGTGTAGCATCTATACTCTAGATAAACATTCATGATTTGTACGGTCGAGTAATCAAGGTGGATAAAAGATCTCACCTCAGAACGCGTCCAATGCCCGAGTTTTCTATGTTAACGATTACACAATAATTCGGATGTTGCCTATGGATAATGACAGTATGAGAAGCTATGTGTTTGACAATAACTCGACGGAGCATTTTATTCATTATATACGATACTTTCAACAGTGAGCTCAGTGATTCAGCTCCAATTATATCGGGTGTAATGAATTGTGACTAAAGCTCGTTTAAAACTCTAAAAGGAATCAAGATATGTATTTTATATATATCATTATTAATGATTAGAATATTCTTCATATTTTTTCATATTACTACCCATTTGATATATATTTCTATTTATGAGATGTTGTTATGTTAATTAATGTATCGAGTGCGCGTGTAAAGAGTGATGATTCTTAATATTATTTAATTAGAAGTCTAAAATATTTTAAAAAAATATAAACAATAAATATGAAAATATATACTCTCAAAAAGTATTAGCATAACATTTTAAACTATTTCATATACTTTTGTGGTAAGTAACTCATATATATTATATGAGATCCATCTATGTAATTTGCCTTGCAGAGTTTATAATATTCACTTATATATTATGTAACTATATATCTCGTAATTATTATATTTTTTGATGCTAAAAATTAAACTTTTATATTTCCGAGTGTGTCAAGTACACGAAGAGGATCCTGTGTATACTTTGAGATCTTTGCTGAAAATCTTAATCAACTTATATAAATATTATAATATGTGACTTTCATACGCTGTGTCCTTAACTCTAAGTGAAGATATTAAAATGATTCTTTTAATATCACCTAATAAGTTAGTTAATATTAAGATTAATGTATATTAAAAATTCTAAGTAGTTGTTAAGTTCATTAATTATGGTTATTTATTTATTTCTAGTTTAGGTTTTTAGATATAAACTAACCTAACCTAAATTAAATTTCATTATTATATTATATTTAATATATATATTAATAATATATTATATATATAATAATACGTATATATATATTCATATATTATATATTATAGTGATACCACTCACTATATATTTATATTATACGTATTAATTTATATTAATATATATATATAGTTAATATATTATAATTATATAATAATATAATATAATTAATATATTATATTATTAATATAATAATTAATATACACACTCATAATTATATATATATATATATTAATATATATATTATTATAGTAATATATATATATAATATATATTATATATTATAAATATATAAATATATATAATATATATATATATATATATATTATATAATATAAATATATATATTAATATATATATAATAATATATAATAATATATATATTGAATATTAATTATATATATATAATATTATATATATTATTTAAATATATATATATATATTTATATAATACTATATATATAAATATATTTATAATATATATATATAATTATATATGAGGTAATAAAATATATATAAATCATATATATATTAATATATAAATTATATATATAGAGGCATATATATGATATATATATATATATTATATATATATATATGTATATAATTAATAATATATATATATATATATATATATTAATAATATATAATATATATATTAATATATATAATATATATATATATATAATATATATATATATATTAATATAATATTATTTAATATTATATATATTAATAATTATTAATATATAGGCCTATAATTAATATATATATATAATCATAAGAATTATAATATTTATCAATTAATTAATAATATATATATTAAAAATATATTAAATATAAATTACTCTTTACAAATAATAATTAAATAGATATATATATAATATATAATAATATATATATATATATATATATATTATAAATATTAGTAATGTAATATAGTATATATACAACTGAGTGTAACTGTAACCGTCAATATATTCTATATATAATATTATTAATATATATATATTATAGGTTGGATTAAATAAACTATAAATAATAATAAAGTATTACCCGGATTGATATATCTTATATACGTGAGAAAAATCATATCAGAAATATAGGTTACAAGAAAATATATAATAATGAGATAATTAAAAAGATAATTAATAAACTTATATAGCATACCGGGCAGTTCAATTCACCACAAATTTATTCCAAAATTGATGTCAAATTCTTAGTATTGAACATTGTTCAACAATGAAAAATATTGACTTCTTCAGACGAAGGTACAAGAAAAACTAATAGAACATCATTTAGAATCAGCGTATAACTAGCATTGTATTATAAAATTTTTTTTAACTAAAGAAACTTCAGGGTAAACCAAAATGCAAAGAGCGGGTTCTCGCGGCCCTCCTGGGGGACGACGGTAGGACTATTTCCATCTCGTCCCTCACGGAGGTCTGAACAAGAAACGCACCCCCCGCTCTTGTATTTGGTGGTCGCGGTCCTCCCGCCCCTCCCTACGGAGTATCCCAGTAAGGGAAACCGTACCACCTCATGTCCCTCATCGCTCCGCTCGATGCCCTCCACTAAATAAGGAGTGTTTTCTTACCGCTGACTTCTACCATATATGTTATAGTTTTTTTTATAATATACCTCTATCGTAGTTTTTGGAATATAAAAAATAATAAAATATTAAAAAAAAAGTATAATATTTTTTATTTACTCATTTTTTCCTAATACAAATTTATTACATATACTCCTGATTCTAATATATATTTATTTATATCAAGTTTTTATTATATGTATCACTATCTTAGTCGAAATTACTATGGCGTAATATTCATTTATAGTTTGCCATTATAATAATATAATATATAATATAGATATATATATATCTATTATAATATTATATAATATTACTATTTAAATATATAATATACATATATATATTATTTAATATATAATTATATATATATATATATATATATATTATATAATATAATTTATATATTAATTATTTATATTATTTTATATCCTATATTCATATTATATATATTATAATAATAATATTAATATACTATATTGCACATTATAATTTATTTTAATTATTAAATATTAATTTCTTTTTGATATTTTTTTTAAAAAGAATTTTTCTATTTGAATATATCCTTTCAAAAGCGAAATAATATATATATATATCATATATAATATATATTAATATAATAATATATTATATTATATATAATTATTTAATTAGAGTGGATTTTTCCTTATTTTAAGCCTCCACCATACTAATATATTCCGATTAATTTATTTAATAACTATACTCTGGAATCCTCTCTTATGTTTATATCTAATTACATAAATATATTAAAAGGCAATCAATATTTCCTCATTTGTTTATGCCAACAGATCAAAAAGTTCATGCTTCGATTTAATTTAGTTCTATTTCAGATTATATATATATTTAATTAAATTAGGTTAGTAATATAGTGAGTAAGTATATTTTATATATTTTAAATAAAATATAAACATCCACGTCAGACCCTCGAAGCATAAGAGATGAGCATTCCTGCTATTTTAGTCAGGGAGACGGCTAGGTGATATATATAATTTGTGAGAATGATTTTTAGAGAGTTATATATATAATTATTATTAAGCTATTATTATCTTATGAGGGTGAGGGGACCGAAGTCCCACATCTCGAGTACTCAAAATTTGTTTATTCTCTAAAATATATATAAAAATTTAAAAAATATATTATAAATTAGAAAGAAAGACAAAACTAAAATAAAAAACAATATCATTTATACTGAGTAGTATACATATATATTAGAACAAAAGTTCACATTTAATAAATAAATATATTATATATTCTTATATATTTATATATAAAAATAATAAATAATACCTATGAATAAGTAAATTAAGTTATTAAAGAAGTAATAATGGAGTTTCATAACTTTTAGGCTCCAAAGTTATAAAGAATAAATTCAGTAGGAAATACAATATACAACTCACCTATCAATATATATTAATATATTAATATAATATATATATATATATATATTAATATATATATTAATATTATATATATTATCTTAAATATATTTTATAAATATATATAATATATTTAATATATATTATGGTTAAATTTATCTTTTTATATAATGGTGATATATAAAACTTAAGAATAAAATTCTAAATTTATATTTGAAATCATGGGATAAATAAATCAAGAAAAATTATAAGGGTATTCTAGGCCAGCCTTACTCATAATTAGAAAGTTTACTGAAATAATTAATGATAAAAATATAACTCTTAAAGCTAAATTAAAAACAAATTCATTTTTTTAGATTTACTTGAGCGTAAATAAATGTTACTCATTGAATAAATTATATTTATATAATAAGTATTGAGTGGAATTAATGATAAAATATTATATAAATATGTAAGTATAATAAATAACCAAATATTAATATATAGTTTTTAATTGAAAAATTTTTAATATCCAGAAAACATCTGTGAGTCAAATTCTCTTTATATATATAGGCGACAGCTTCAATATGTGTATATACTGTGAGATTTTACTCGTGAATATAGCTAAATTTCTCTCCAATCGACAATATGATTATGATTAATAGATTTACTTCATATATATATATATATATAGTTATATATATATAATATATATATTATATATAATTATATAATTTTAATATATTTATTAATATATAACAACAAAATAGATATATATATTATATATATATTATATATATATATATATATATATAATATATATATATATATATTATTATATTATATAATATTAATATATATATATATAATATTTAATTTATTATATATATAATTAATTAATATATTATAACTAATATAATAATTATATATTATTAATATAATAATTATATATAATTATTTTAATTTTTAATATATATATATACTATAATATAACTATATATAATATAAATAAATATATTAATTAATATATATTATAATATATTAATATATATATATATATATATATTACTATATATATAATATTATATACTAACCTAACTATATATAATATAAACTCATATAATATACGGCCACCAGTACGGGGGCATCGGATCCTAAGTCCGATCAGGATAATACATTTAAAGTGATATATGAGATCAGTTTTCATACCCCGTTATAAAGGTATAAGTAGGGCGTAAGGAAACCACCGGGGACCACCCATAATATAACTAAAAATAATAGTATAAGCTGGAGGTGATGATCCTGAGGAGGACCCCTTACCCGGGTGAGTATTAGTTAGGAAATATGAAGTTATCTTACCCTCATAATTCGTTTAACCTACCTGATGAATTAATAAAAGACCGAGCGAGTACATCTCGAAATTCCTAGCTCCAATCTTACTTATGGTACATATCTCATTATGCTGTATAGTTACTCTCTTTATTTTAAACAACACCCAACATTAAAGGCCAAATCTACTGTACTTTAAATTTATAATATAAATATATATAATTACTAATAACTGATTGCCTATTCTATTATACTAATTATTTATTCACTTTTTTTTAATACATACGAATATATATTTATTTTTACTATATATATATAAGTTCAAACTTTAAACTAAAATATTTTAATATATACGACCTTATGACATTCCTAATAAACCATACTTATAATTCCCTCCCTTTTTATAATTACTCATTCAATATACAATTAATATTAGTTTACCTTAAGATCATATGAATGACAGACCTAATTACTGAGTAAATAGGACTGTAAACCCCCAGATAGATTTTCACATCATTCATAAAGTGCTAATAACTTTGTTGTAAAAACTATAAACAGGTTCATAATAAGTTCGAATATTTCGTGAATAACTAACTATGTCTACCTCTATTATATTTTATTTATTATACTTGTACGATCATAAATGAGACCTTTTTTTTATTTATTTTTTTCAAATATATATATAATAAAATATATTATATTTTATAATCCTAGTTAGTTTAACATTTAATTCTAAAAAAATTTATCAAGTTTCTTTTTAATATTATTAATTATTTCATTATTAAAGATATAATTTATTGAGGTAAATGCAATATATAACTATAAACTTATTAAAACAATTAACCAACATTAGTGGATTAAGTGCACAGGTAAGGTTGGTACTTAATAGTTAGGGATTAACCTCGTGAGGACCTGTATATATAATATATGCAGTCGGAATATTATTTGACTTACGGTATATATATAAGTGTGTCCTCGTATTTACCTAGTAGATATAGTAGTACCTCGATAATAGTATAGGGGTACCGCTGATATAATATAGTATTTAAAGCTACGAAAACACCGAAGAATTACAAATTTTGGTTACACCGAATATATATTAAATAGTATCATAATATTATTAATTAAATAAAACTAAAAAAATAATTTGAAAATTATTTATATATTAAATATAATATATAATATTACATTCAATATTAATTAATTAATTTTAATTATTATAAAAAAAGAATACATTTTAATTATAGAATTAAAATTTAAAATAATATATATTTTTGTATAGTATATAGATAACAGAAAAACTTATAATTATCTATTTGTAAATAGAAATAAATATAATTGATATTACTTAAAGTGAGAATAAATAGTTATGTAAATATATATATAAATAATATTATATATATAATTATATATATATATTATATATTATAAATATATAATATTAATATTATATTATATATATTAATATATATATTAATATATATTAATAATAATATATAATATATATATATATATATATAGATTATATATATAATATATAGATTTAATATTTAATATATATATTATATATATAATATGGTATATATATATAATTAATAATATATATATTATATATTAGAAATAATATATATATAAATATGTTATTTATATAATATATATATATATATATATAATATATAGTAATATATTATATATAATATATATATATATAATATTAATATATTAATATATTAATTATAATTATAAATTTTGTCATATTTAAAAAGCATATAATATATATATAATATTATATAGTTATTAATATTATAACTATACTATAATAATTTATTAAATAAATATAATAAAAAAATAAAGTGACCGAGTACTAATTGAGTGAACAGAATCATTATGACCCCAACTTATCTTTAATGTATCTTGGCACATAGATTCCAAATCAATGTACTACCTAATCATACCCTTCCGCTACCACATTTCTCAAATAACTTAATTTAATAAACCACTACTTATAAACTTTCTTCCTGGTATCTTCATCAAATATTATATAAACCATTCAATCTCATAAGTAGTATTACATAATAAATTTTCACCTTTTCCCATCTCATCAATACAAGAGATTTTAACAACGCTATTTCATACACTTATCCTCCACACATCACCCAATTTCTTTAGCTTTATTATTACGAATCTAAAATCCTTATCCTCATTAATTCACTTCTCGATACCTGTTACCCATTTACTCTTTAAATACTATATCATTAGAGGAAAATACATATATATTTGACAATGAAACTAATATATAAATACATCTCACTTAATCAAATCCTTTCTACCATTCTTATAAAGTCAAATATATACTTATATTTGTAATCTTCGCTCCTCACATCATTTTAAATATTCTCATCTAAGTTCTTTATCCTTTTAACAATTCTATTAATTACAAAAAAAAACCCCCCAAACTTTTATTGGCCTCATCAATGGTGGAATTCTCCTTTTTATCTGCCTCAACTTTTTATAAAGCAATATTTTATGGGAACTCTCTTAATAATATAATTTGATATACACCCCCGTACACATATATATCATCCACCCTTCTTCTTATCTTATATAGCCACATTTGGAAGCTATTACTTATGTGGATATTGATGATTATTCTGAGTCGCAACTTCCATAAATTAGTAATCAATTCTAAATACAATAATAAATTTTACACTTTACAACTAATTATATATATATTAACATAATTAATAATCAATAATTTCATCCCTCTATCTCCTTCAATCCTCACATGGAATTAAGCCTATTAATAACCTCCTTTTCTCATCTACCTCTAATTTTAACTAGATACCATTATTTATTAATTTTCATGGGAGTAATAATAAAAATAAAAAAACTTTCTCCAACATCTAATCCTTTTCTGGTCTAATACTAGGAAAAATCCCTACTTTATTTTATCCTACCTCTTTATAATAATCAAGTAGGTTATATTATCGAACTGATTATAATATAATAATAATATAACATACTCCATATAAAATATTTATAGCTTAAACATACTATTTTATAGCCCTCTTATTTAATACTGTAACTCCACACAGCTCTCCCTTCTCGAGGGTGCTCATTCCTCTTTAACCTGTCAACCAGAAGAAACGCTCCAATTTCTCTTTTTATCTGATAACCTTTTTCTGAATCACCAGGCTGCTCTTCATCCCATCAAAACTATAACTTTACCTCCTTATAGTGTTCCACTTGCTTACATACACAACAAGCAAGCTTTTCCGAATACATGCGAGATTATCGAGACAAAAGAGTGCTATAGGAGAGCTCTGCATAGTGTACAATATGGGATGAAACTCAGAAATATTAGAAGACACCGTCCGCTTAGTGAGTTTCGCGTGTCTACCACCCTAACCTAACTTATATACTTATTATAGCGTCCCTTAACAAACCGCATTCTGGTTATAATTTTAATACATTTCTTAGAAACGCCAAACTTTCACGATATGGGAAAAACGATCACTCTATTATCCACTCCTCACAAGATCATACACCTCCCTCTCGGTCCTTTGGACGTGAGCGTGCATAGAGACCCATTTGTCAAGTTTTGCCTGTGCAAATAATCACACGCGCATAATTCTTGCTCTCTGCGCGAGTGAGTCTTTATACATATGTATTTTAAATTCCTCACTCTGAAACATCTCTAAATTACGCGCTCTATCTCCCGTCAAATTTGTCACTTATTATCTTTTAAACGATCCAGTCTTCAACCACCATATATGCACTATCACTCTTTATCCATCTATGCTCTTATTCTTTCGATATATCCCTACTCGAGGACTTTAGACGATAGGGTAACACTCAACTGATATCTTAAGAGAGTGAATTCATTATTCAATTAACCTCTCTGACAGGTTTTAGTTACAGAGTACGATTTCGTGTATTATAAATCGACAAAACAGGAATAAATGAATACTCTACTACTCTAGTCTTATATTCTCTCAAATTTACTTTCTGTAATCTATATCCTAAGCTATTCTCTCTAATATATGAAAACTAGCTCTCTCGATTGCAATAGTCTCATGATCTCGTTCTGAACCCAGGGCCCGACCCCAATGGTAAGTTACTCTTTATTTACAGCCCAAGGTAGTCTGTGCTCTCTCGAGTTAAGTCAAAAAGTGGTTGGTATCCTGTGTCTATATCCTGCCATCCTGAAATACTCAATTAAATTATATATCAAATAAGTCTACTAAGAACGCAGTAGTAAATAAATAATTATTTATTAATCTACATATAATATTTATACAATATACTTGATATAATTATTAATAAAATTTAATAATCAATAACCCTAGTAGTAATGACTCGGATACCATAAATAGTGATAGTAGTTGTAAGTCTTCTAATTATGTATACTAATCTATTTATATCAAAATATATAAGTTTGCGTGATGTGTCTGTGCGTTTTAATATATTAATTATTGTTATATTGCATGTCTTTAGTACATTGATTATGAAAAGTACCCAAAGGTGAGTGAATCGGCTAAATCATTTTTAAAAGGTTTTGACTTATATCAAATATATTTATTTATTTAATTTTATAAAACTTTTTATTTATATTTTTTATTATTGATATTTAATTCTTTTCATTTCACTACATCTCAGGACAAAAAGCCGTATTTGGATATTTAGTCATTTTATTATGGCAAGTAAAATGCTTAATATTCGTAGGTTTATATTTGTTATTTGATCTTATTAATATATTTTCACCTCTCTCCTCTAATATTTTTATAATAATCTGTGAATATTTTATTATTATATAAAGTCACTCACTTTATTACGTGCTTAGTGGGAGACCTTTATATTCACCTATTAACTATACATATTTTTAATGATATATTATATAATATGTTAATGTGAATGAGCCCGAGTTATATATAATTAATATATATTTATTAAAATAATATAATAAATTAATATTAATAATTATATATACTAATATTACAAATATATTAATAATTAATATATATATATATATAATATATATATAAATTAATATATTTTAATATTAATATATAATTATATATATATATATAAATTAATATATATATATATTTAAAGTTGAGGAAGAAGTATATAAAGTATATAATATATAATAGATAGTTAAATAAAGTATCTATGGCGTGATAGAGGCCGGAGTTAAGTCCGTAGCCTAAGATAATGAAATATATATTTATTAATAAATATAAATCAATATTGAGGTATGTGAAATTCCTCTAGCCGGAGAATGTAATTCCTATTAATTATATATATATATCATATATATATATACTTATATAATATTAAACTACTCTCTATAATTACTTTACCTCTTACTATGATACTATATATAATATAACTAATAGTGTGAGAGTAGATGATAAAATATTACTTATATATAATATATTATATCATATAAATATATAATATATATATATATATATATAGAGTGTATAATTTTATATATATACTTATATAATATATTATAGTATATATATATATTATAAATATTATATATATATATATATATATTATAATAATATAATTATTATATTAATTAAATTATAAATATATATAATATATATATATAGATATATATATATATAATATAATAATATTATAATATATAATAAGTATATATAATATTAATATATATATATTACTATATATTATATATATAGGGGTATATATATATGAAGAACTTACTTTGGATGCGATTAATTATAGTTATATTATATATTGACCAGAAAGCCCTTATGTAGTATTTTATTATTATTCATATTATAATTTAAACTCCTGGTAAATTTAGGCTCACATAATAAATAACTATTAATTTATGATATCGAAATTATTTTATATATAAAAATACTTTATTTAAATTAGTTACATAATGCGAGCTTTCGTCTACCAGCATCAGCGGAACCTATCTTTACTAAGCAATAGAACTGAAATATTCTAAATCCCTTTTCATCTTTATACAATGATAGAATAATTTGTATCACAGATGATATTACTTATTTTTATCTAATTATATTTGATTTAAATTGTGTTTAAGTAAAATATTTTGATTTAGAGAATATAAGTTGCTTTAATTCTGAATATAAATATATTCTTGAGTTATTATTTCTCACTCTTAATCCAAGTTTGTTGATTTATTAATGTATAATTCTAGGTAGCTTGAGTCTAATCTTGTACAAGTTACAAAATGGATTCCTATTATTTGGTCTGGTTACAGATATTCGATGTGACAAATTTATGACAACTGTGGTACGGAAATAAAAAATTCTCCATTAATGATAAGGTTTTCAAAAGGTATATTTTAAAATGATCATGGTCTAAGGATGCGCTTCTTCTACATGAAACATTTTGGTATTCAGAGTGTGATCTAGTTGCAATGAATATAGCGTAGCAGCAAATAGAACCTCACCTACTGATATTGTTTTAGAATTTATATAGTACTTATAAGAGGAAGATCAGTCGGAGGTTTATGTCAAAGATGGTCCGTAATAAACAATAGCAAAATATAACTATGGACGCATATACGAGCACATGAGTGAGCTACATAAAAGTGTTCTGTATTGAGCCGTGAGTGTATCCGGTTCTCATATTCCCATTTTTCAATACTATTCTCTCTTATTTTTTGTCTTGAAGAGATAAAATAAATGATTTTTATATAATGATTTTGAGCTTCGGATCTCTCACTGTTTGATGTGTGTATATATTTAATTGCTGAAAATATACACTTTACATAGGTCCATAGTTCTATTGAACATGACCATATATGAGAGGAGACCCATAAACATAACGTCCATAATTATTCTATAAATAGTAAAATAATAGAATATTAAAACGAGTAAGACTATGTCAGAAATTTCAGCTATTGTGTATATCTCCAAAAAACAATTATAGAAGAAACCTAAATTGTGAAAGTTGCTAGTTAAGAGTAGTTCAACTATCCACATCTTATTAAATTATATATTCTTATATAAGAGATATTAATGAACACCGTACTCTCAAAGAGAGAAATAACATAAAAGCAGACCTTCTACAATATAACAATATAATCTCTCTATAAGATTTTGACCGCGCATTATTTCGAATCTTAATACATATATTAAACTTCATTCTAATACCCATAAGGTGATATTCCATATATTTATACTCTCCTATATATTTTACTATAGAAAGACTTCATAGCCAGAATTAACAGATAGACGTCACTTTTCCTATTTCCCTCTCAATATATATATATATAATCACACATCTGATGTTTGCAAAGTAAACAATATCTATGTATAATATATGCACAGTGTGTGTTTAACATTAAGTATAATGATTACATAGAGAGCGTGCGAGAGAGTGAGAGGCAATTGCTTAGTATTATAGATCAGCTAAGCACATTTATATCTCTGCTCCATCTTATACTCTCAGCAATATTTATATAGGAGCTAGTGCTCTCTCATTAAACTCGTGGATGTGAGGTACCTCCTAACCCAAATAAGTACTATACACTGTCATGTATTGCATTGAGTCATTATGTGTCACGAGATTGGTATTTTTGCAGCCCTACCCACCCACACTAACCACCATCAAAACAGTATCCTCTCTCTTTCTCTCATTTATCCATAAAGAATCCACTCCCGTTCGAACAGTATATCAATAAAAAGCCACTGCCGAGCACACTCTTAATATATATAGTGTTTTAAGTGACATTCTTTGTTTGAATGTGTCCCAACAAAGGTACCCAGCACTTCATTGACTACTATAATATAGAGCAAAAACTCATACTATTGCTTTCTACATAACTAAACAAATCCGTGAGTAGGAAATACTTAAAGCGGATTTTTTTAAAAAAAGAAAATTAGTGGTTTCATAATTAGATCATTGTTTCCATATAACACAAAAACCGC
Organism: Trachelipus rathkii; assembly: GCA_015478945.1. Classification (NCBI taxonomy): domain Eukaryota; kingdom Metazoa; phylum Arthropoda; class Malacostraca; order Isopoda; family Trachelipodidae; genus Trachelipus; species Trachelipus rathkii. The sequence goes on along the minus strand of JABUQX010088953.1, from coordinate 13,142 downwards.
TATTCTGTCTTCTTTATTTCTACGGGCTCTTCGGCACAATTATGTGTGTCCCTACCTCCTAAATTAACAAACAACGACACTTTACAATTAAAATAATATACGATCACATTTAAATACTTTATGACATGTGAGTGCGACGTGCGGAGAATTCTATCACACAAGCGATGCATAAAAAAAAGTGCTTCTTAATATATAATTACTCACCTATATGCAGTCTGAAGCTTCTCCAAGTAAATAAAGTTCTCTAGTGCAACACATTATTTAAGCCAGTCTTTCAAATTTTTCGTCTCTCCTCTACACATGATATAAAATATCAACTAAAGATCAGATTTACACCATATAAAAACTATCATATCTAGCCGAGAAACACATCCAAACAATAATTCGATTATATCAAAAATATAATAGTATACTCAAGACACACTCCAAAACACTATAAAGTAATAAGACTTCATCACTATCAAAGAGTAACACTTATAATAAATATCTCAACAATTCCCAACTTGCCAATATTTTGCATAGGAACCAAAAATATTTGACCAAAACCACCATGCGAGCTTATCCAATTATACCGAAAAGAGCGGAAAATCAAATGAGCAATATGAGGTCAGACCTTATCCCGACATACAATATATCGACAGTCCATTAAACTCAAGGCACATAACATTTCATAGACAAGAGCCACACAACGCAGACCAACTACATTATAATAGCCAAACAAAACAATATGCAAAATTATCCGACAAACACAAGTATATTCACAAATCACGATAAAGATATTTGCGTGGCGAGAAAATCCTTTTTATTCGATATAAAACAGATAAAGCTCTATAATACATGATATTGGAGTGGCGTTGGAAGAGGTGGAAAACAAAGTCTCATCTGGAAGCTTATGTGTCAGGAGAGAAATAGATAGCCTATAATAACATCATAAATAAATATTTTACTTATGACTACAATATAAGAAAGATCAACAGCGAGTTAATATGCCAAAGCGTATAGGAACATATTAATTTTTCACATAATAGGAAAGATAGAACAGTATAGGAGTGATGAATATTCTCTCTTTTGCTGTTGAGAAGAAGATTGTGTATTTTCCTCGCGTTGCTGGGACGATGAAGCTCGCAAATTACTCATGCTAGATTAATTTCACATGTTGTGGAGAGCATATTTTATAATGGTTTTTGTGCATAATACCACTTTACACATGAGGACTGTTTATTAAAGCTCTCATATAAATAAAATTGAATAAAAAATCCATAAGGGGCTTTCAAGCATAAATAAAGTAAATTAAGCTATGAGATAGGGTATATTATTAAAACTAATATCATATGGAAAGGTTAATTTAGTAATAATACTATTAATATATATAATATTCTTATGTATCACTGAATACGTATTTATTAATATATTATATATAATATATATATATATATATATATGTATATAGTAATATATAAAGAGAGAGAGAGAGTTGAAGCCATTGATTGATAAAGAAAGAAGACGAAGAAAAACGACTGATGAAACTTGAGGCAACAGTTCGAGAGAGAGCACGTACAGACAGAATCCAGACACATGACTAGAGCACAAGAACAATGTGAGGAGCTTTAGCCCACTCTGTCCATTGCATATTTTTAGTGTTGATCCAAAATAACAAAATAAAACTAAATATTTACAAACTCTCTTTATAAAGCTACTCATATTTACTAAAGAATGAGAAGTAACTATTAAATAATTCTTTTTCTTATCAATTATATAAAAATAAAAATTATTGTCCCTTTATTAATAACAATATAGAAAATTTAATTCTTAGAGAATTATTAAAAATATCTACCTGTAAAGTGAAAGGGATCAATATGAGCCCAGGTACTAGATGTGAAGTTGATCAACCTATATAATATTGTGTTCCGCCAAGCTGTTGAAAACTATGGATAAAAGTCGATATAGAGGCATGTATAACAAAAACATTAGTCTAAATTAAAGGCATAATAAGACAATGAATATCCAATAATGTGCTATACACACAGTCGTAAAGAGTTACAAATAAAATTGTGTGAGATTGGAAAGAGGGACAAAGTACGCTAGAATAAATTTAGTAAAAAAGACCAAATTAATTTTGAGAGCACTTATCTATTATATTATGCATAAAGAAAAATTGTTGTAAATGACATTTGAACGTGGAAAAAGATTTATCTTTACATTATCATAATTGTTATTGACACAAATCTGTTTAACATGGAAAGAAGAATTGAAGTATAAATTCAAAGTCTTAATATTAGAGAGTAAACACATATCAACCATATGCTTCATAGTTGAAATACCAGTGGACTATCATAATGAAGTAAAAAAAGCTATTTATTTATTATTCGATGAGTTGGCACATGGCGAAAATAATAATTCTTGTTAATTATATATCAAATGAGTCAATAATTGAAACTGATACAATACCCGAGAATGAAAAATAAAGCAGAGACAATGAGAGATTCCTATCCGCAAAATATAAAGATTTATATGAGAGGTATTACCTTAATAATTCATATACTTTTACCTAGTGGATAAATTAATTTAACTATATTGCATAGTCTCCAAACTATTAAATTTTAAGTGAAACTAGTAAAAATCGGATATATTCTGATTCTAAACTGTTATAAGGTGAGTGGAATAATGAAAAAGATAAAGCTACTTTATATCTGATTGGCATTAATTTACTGTAATATAACTAGGCTATGGAATATAATATATAGTCAATTTTTCTGGCTTCCTCACCTATTAATTCAAGTCTGAATAATTTGTCGAAGCAGTAAAATGTCTTAGCCAAGCATAGTAGGAAGATTATTAATTTATATATATAAATATATACTAATATAAATAAGTATAAAATATAATGGATATCGTTACTTTCTATCACTCATACACTAAGCTTTATAGATCCAGCTTCCTGTTTCATTCACATTAAATATTATAATAGTAAATCAAGCATTTGATTATTTAATTAATATATATTATAAGTATAAGAATAATGTACGTTAATCTCTAAATAATGACAATAAATGCATTTAATGCAAATATAACTTTCCTTTCGCTTTACTATTGTTGTGAGTTTATACAACTAAAATATATATAATTTAAATTTCTCAATAATATATATAAAATAATTATTATATTTATTGATTATACTTCATTATTTAACATATTAATCGAATAACAGCTGGTACATTGGCACTTTATTAATATATATATAATTATATATATATATATATATTAAATATATATTATAATATTAAATTAAATTATATATAATATATTATAATATATCTATAAAAGATTAATATATATATATATATTATATATATAGTATATATTATATATATATATATATAATATATATAATATATATATAATATTAAATATATATATATAATATTAAGTATTTATACTAATATAATTATTTTAAAGGTGTTGCTTTATAACTTAAATAAGCTATAAATTATAAATATAATTTAAAATTTAAATAAAATTATATATATAATATTATTCATAAATTATTATTTTTAATATTCTCGCTCCTTTGGATAGGACAAACTCACCAAATATAGACTTTTTTCATTTCAAAAAAGTTTTAATCTTTAAAACTAATTTTGTCTTTTTTTATTTATTATTCTCTCCTTATCCCCCTTTTCTTTCTTTTTATTTAGCCCCTCTATTTTCTCACGGGGGGTTCTTTTCTCTGGAGCTTTTCTATGAACATGCTAGATTCACTCACGAAATGTATATATCTATGTTCCTATTTTGTTAGGGGATGTAGAATTAGTTTTTCAGTTTTGATTGTGAGAGCATCTATAACAAAAAAACTTCTTTGGGATTTAAATCCAACATTCGTTTATGCGCTCTCATTCAACCGCGAGTCTCTACTCTCTTTCTCAGTATCTCTACTCACATTCGCTTTCAATATTAGGCCATTCTACTCTTCATTCTCACTCTCTCATCTTCACTCTATTCTCTCTCTCTCTATCTCCTTCACTCAATCTCTCCATCTAATACTTTACGTTCTATACTCTCTCTCTGCACTCTCATAAAATACAAATCTCCACTCCCCAAACAGTGTTCAATAAATCCATCAATTCGACGGCTCAATATCCAGATTATCAATCTTGATTGACAAATATCTATTAAACATTATCTTTGATTTTGTAGCTCTAAATAATAATACGATAATCTTCTATCAATAACACTAAAACATATAAACAACATCAATCACGTTGATTGCTTAGGAACTGTGGTCTCTCATAAATAAGACATGCTGGCAAGATTGTACATTATAACTAATTTTTTATGATTCTCAGATTTCGAAAGGAAATACTAATCTCTTCTTAAAAACCTGAAACAGTTTAAGCTTCCCTTCGCCGGAGTAATAATGACTGAGATGGAAAGATGTCTTAGTCTCAGATTCTTTGTCAGAAGCGCGGGAGGCCGGAATCTTTTAAAAAGTAATATAACTGTTCACTAGACATATCAGGCAAGTTTAGTGTCCTCCGGTCCTAAGCTCGTTATGTCACGAGGATATGCGAAGGATTCCCGTGAGAGCAAATTAACGACGCTCTAATAAATATTCTCATACTTTTCTTAACTCACTTTGATCCTTCACTTAATCTCCTTGAGACGTGACGTTATAGTTTAGTCATCACTTAATCTCTATTATAACTATAGGTATTAATATACCATAACGTAAGGTGCTCTCGAACTCGTGTAAGTTGATATTCTACATCATTCTCGCTACCTTAATTTGAGTCGCCAGTCTTTAGCACTTAAGTGAGGTTGCCCTGCCTTTATCTCTTAATTCCTAAATTCATATATGAGTGATATATATTGGTGAACTCTAAATGGCGATTCTCGTTATGTAGGTATGCCATCCTTCTTTCCAGCTATCTTACTCTATCTGTAAAACTCACTCTGTCCAATTCATCTGTGAGTTTATTTCATGCTTATAAAATATTAAAATCTTATCCTCTCCTCAAAAGTCTCTCCGTCTGAGCTCAAGTCACCTCAGAATATTTTAGCTCGTATATTAGTAATCATAATGAGTGAATAGTTGGTATAATAATTTCAATATATTAAATAATTTTTAAAAAGGAGACTCGATTTATTTAATATAGAATGTTTATTTTCTGTATTCGTATAGATATTTATCTCGTTCTGCATATACCCATCACCTTATATGAAGACATGGTTATATCTGTCCTGATAGCAAATTGCACTGAGTGTTGAGTGTGCTAAACTCTCTGTTTCCGAAATAATCTTTTTGTATATTTATCATAAATTTCTTTCGAATATTAATTTCTATATAAGTATATTAAATAACTAACATTAGGTTTAAGTATTATAAAAAGAAAGAGATGGAAATGTAATTATATTGATATAAAATCATTATATATAATGTGTAAATACCAAAAAAAATTGATTATGTATATTATTAGTAGGTGATATAATATAAGTTTAATTAATTATTATTTGAGTGATATATTTACAAATTTATATTAATTATATTCGACAGGATCCAAAGGTGATGTTACATTGGTATAGTCATTATATATAAGTGTCTATCACAGTGTTCTCTATGCTCTGACTGTATACATCCACTCGACTCTATATGTGTGTGTGACTATACAGTTTATCTCTGTGTAGGACCACCTCTACAAGATCCCTGCAGAGGAAGATCTAGAGAAGTAAAAACTTATTCTTAAAGCAGACATATCATGTTGTTTTTATGCCATGTCATGACCGTATATCGACCCGAGAGGCCAAGAGAGGGACACGACAGTGTGGTTGTGTCGCTTAAAAACCTAACTCTCAATACTTGTGTAACCGTTGGCCGGAGTGTTGTCCATCTGAGGGGCACTAGAGTTTGACTGTTCTCTTGAAATCCCATATTTTCTCTCTGAACTGAGTTTTAACTTTCAGGCGTTGCTCGTTGCCGCCAGCGGTGAAAGCTCCTACACCTCGGCTTCTATAGAAGTGTTTTTTTGGCTAGTTTCAAACTAGCGTAGTTGAATAGATGGTAAAAACTGTAATAGATTAAATATTAATTTTTCGATTGTTTGTTAGTGAAACAATATTCATTTCCAGAATGAATATAACAACAACAAGAGCGTTTTGATCTCGGCTCCGACATTTGAAGCAAGACTCAGCACACTGAAAGTGTCACACTCCTTACACTACCACAAGAGTACATCTATTAAATGTTACTGAGAGTATATAAACTATATTTATATAAATGAAATACTATTACTTTATTGAACTGTCAATTTAATTTAAATTATCATTTTACTAAAGTTTTTCACCCTTTGTCCCATACATATAGGCATAAACATGCACAATTATACCTATACCTGCTACTTTATTTAAATTGCTAATTAAATAACTGGTGTGAAACCATTTGGAGAAATTCGATATTTTTATTTCAATCGTGCGATATAAATTTTCATTGAATTGTAGATCTAGAATATAGATTATCGAATTATATCCCAAATTTTCTCTCTCGCTGTTATAAACCTGAGAACTCCAATAATTCCTACTATGTAAATCAATAAGTCAAAACCCCTTTATCACCTTTCTTAATTAAATGATCCATTATTTTTTTTATTGTTGATAAAGCCCCGAATATATTGTTCAAAATCTACGGTCCTATGTTTAGTTGAGTGAATAATTATTTCTATGGTTAGTCTATACATATATTCATCTAAGACTACTTTTTGGAGTATCAATTGAGAAAATAAATATTATGTCAAATCAATCATCTTCACATAGATTAAAAAACACTCAAATTGTGTTTCTCTCTAAAATCCTTAATTAAAATAGTAATAATTAATAATAAATAATATAATAATTAATAATAATTAATAATAATAATAATAATATAATAATTAATAATTAATATATTAAAATTAATATAAATAATTAAATAATTAATAATATATAAATAATAATTAAATATATAATAATAATAAATATATGTGAAATGGCAATATAATAACTAATATAATAATAATAATTATATATTATATACTTATAATTGTAATAAAATATATAATATATTAAATAATACATAAATTAATAGTAATAATTACCAATAATAATTATATATATGAATCCTAATAATATAAATAAATATTTATTATTTACTTTTGTGTTGTTACTAATTATTTATATTTTATTTTTATTTATTATCTCCATATTAATTATTATTAATGTTGATTGATTTATTATATTATTTGTGATTAATATTATGAGTGAGGGTAAATTATTATTAATATTTATTAGTTATTATTAGTTATTATTATATTATTATTTGTTATTAAGTGAATTATATTATTATATTATTATTTATTATTATTAGATTATATTATATGTATTAGAATATTATTGATTGTAGGTATTATTTATATTTTATTAATTCATTCAGTTAATATTATTATTATTTATATCTTACTCTAAATTTATATTTATCTATCTCTTCTATTAATATAATATTTATTAGTATATATATATAATTATTAGGTATTAGTCAGTAGCAGTAAGGTAGTGAATGTAATTGTAAAGTAATTTATTAATTCACTCTCTCTCGTATATCTGGAGTATGGGAGTATTACTCCATATTAATTATTTAATTAATAGTATTTTTATTATATATCCATGTATTTATTATTATATATATATTTATATATTTATAATTATATTAAATATTTATATTATTATTATTATTAATTTCATTATAATTATTTATTATTTAATTATCTAATATTATCTATTATCATTTATATTCTTTCAATTGTACATATTACTTTATCTATATATATACCTAATTTTTTATTATTATAATCATATATTTATATTTATATCTTACAAGATAATATTTGACTTGTATTAATGATTATATATTTATTATCTTAAAGAAATAAATCAATTAGACTAATAAATTTAATTATTTTTATATATTATAAAAATCTTTTATAATTATTATATATATAATATAATTATTATTAATTTTATTTTATTATATATAATTGTTATTATATATTAATTAATTTATAAAATATTAATTAATTTAATAATTATTTTCCCCTCTAGATAATTAATTAATTATTATTAATAAATTCAATATATATTTATATATATATATAATCATTAAATTATTATAATTACTATTATTCATTCCTATACTAAATTAAAATTAAAAAGCTTATTTATTAATTATTTTTATTTATTTATTATTTAAATTCTTTACTCGAGTTATTATTAGTCTCAGGTGATATTATTATTAAATGTTTATTGCATTCATTCTCTCTTTATTATTATTATTTCGTAGTATTGTAGTAGTAGTAGTAGTAGTAGTAGTGGTAGTAGAGTTTACAAAATCTATGATTTAGTCGAAAGTGATTAGTTTATATTAATAACGGTTTACCTAGAGAGTACTAAGACTCCTCAAAAACTTAATCACTTATGCTGTAAATAAAAATGTTTATCGCGGAGACAAAATAATATTGCACTGAGTCTTTTTATATTAATAAATTGCGCTTTCTTTTCGACTATTATTGTTCAGCATAATCATTTTTCGAACTATTGTTCATCATCATCATTTTTCGAAACTATTGGTAATCATATCATCATTTTTCGACAACTGCAATTGTTTCCATCTTCATCAACTCTTTGGCTCGAAACACCTATTGTTCTCTTGCTGGAGTTACATCCATCGTAAACAAACCTGGGAAGTCACGGCAAACAGTAATTGGGAGCTTTTAGTTTTTTTCAAAGTTTTTCATAAAGCGGTCGCGGGGGAGTAAAGAAAAGATTACACACCGCCACCGAGAATGTTATGGAAATTAATTAAATTTTTATATTTAAAATCTCTCACAAAATTAAATATGGAATAGGTAAAAATAGTCAAAACAGATAAAAAATGGTTACTCATGTATATCTCTCTATCGAGCACCTACATTCTCCCCATCTCTAGCACAAAAAAAAAAATTCATTTAACCTAACGTGAAGCTGAGGGGAAGTGAAGCATATCCTGACTCAGAGCAAGAGTCAACATTGGTATAAGAGCCTAAGTCAAACAAATTAAAAGAAAAGAGAACACTACTGATTGACATAATACTAGACACTTCCTAGATATCCTCCTACGAACCACGTTGCAGGCCTTTTCCCAAGATTCGTCAGGGCTTCTTCTCCTCTGAAACATTGACCACATATTTTCGACTGTAGAGATTAATAACACGTTAATAAAAAAATATTCCCTAAAATAGAGAGTTTTAAGGATGATGTTATTTAATTATTATATTACAATTAATTAATTTATATAATCTATTATTATTATTATTATTCATTATTATTATTATTCATTATTATTATTATTAGTATTATTATTATTTAATTCTGTATTATTCATTATTATTTATATATTATTATATATATTAATTTTATTATTATACACTATTATTATAAAATATTGTTGTCTATTTTTTATTTTTGTTCGTTTTTCTGCAAATCTTATTATTATTATATTATTATTATTATTATTATTATTATTATTATTATTATTATTATTATTATTATTATTTATTATTATTATTTTATTAATTTATAATTCATATTATAAATTAATTATTATTGAATTAAATTATTTATTATTATTTTATTAAAATTATTATTATTATTATACTATTTATGCAAAATTATATTAAGCAGAAGTGTTATTCCTTCTCTCTTGTGTTGTTCACCATTTATTACAATGTTGCCAAGTGTTCATCTGAGAGTGCCACAATCAAGAAAAGGTTTTGAATTAACGATTCAATAGTGAAACCAAAAAGGTCACAGAGAATATCTACCCAAAGTAAAAAATATTCTTAAATAAACAGTAAAATCGCTTACAAGTGAATCAGTGTCAGAGTCATCAGATGGAACAAAAGACTCGCCCGAGTAACCATCATCACTACAACCAAACAACAACAACAACAACAACAGATACATAAACAATAAACAATAAACAATAACAATAAAACAACAACAAATAAACAACAACACAACTAACCAACAAAACAACAATAAAACCAGCTCAAATAACAATAACAATAACAAAAATAAATAAACCACACAAACATAACAAAATAAACACAATAATATTCTGAAAATGAAACAAACCAACAAACATACACTCATAACAACTCATACAACAACGACCACTCTAACAGGAAGCAACAACAACCAATGACTTTAACGGGAACAAAACAACTAAAACAACAACAACAAGCATTGGCGCAACAACAGAACACCACAACAACATACGCCAACAACAACAACATATAACCCCAACAACAACAACACCATTGCACAACACAACAAACAACAACAAACAACAACATGCAACAATATCACCAATAACATATATCAATAACACCTATAACAATAACAATAAACAATAACAATCAACAACAAAAACAACCAAACAAACAACAACGCGTGAAAGAGGTTTAAACCACTAAACAAAAACACTGACACAATGAATAAACACCAACAACAAACAGTAATTAGTTTGATGATAATTATTAAGGGAGACTTCATAACTGAGGGGACCCCCTACTTTTTGAAAGCAAAAAATCAAAATTATTCACATTTTTACTATTATCTAAATTAGTAGAAAATTCCTTCTGAACATCATGGTAATCATGTAACTATTTTTTAAAATTCTAAATAGTTTAGAACAGAAATTTCTATTTAGAGAGGTCTCGAACTAAAAAATTTCAATTCCGGTCAAAATTTGCAATTCCAGGTTAGGATCAAAAAATATGTTTTATTTATAATATAGAAAATCTAATTTCTTTTCATATTCTCAAACCTCTAAGCTCCATTCTTTCGGATTTTACTCATCAAATAAATGAAGCCGAGTTACGAGGCGAGAGCATCAAGCCTCTCGGACCCGGTAGCCGGACCACGGAAGCCGGCGCAGCCCGAGCTTGAGCCGGTTGCTACTGTAATCTATAAAATATCTATATATATATATAATATATATATATATATATTATATATTAAGTTTTATTATAAATATTTTATATAATTTTTATATTTATTTTTATATATAAAATAATTAAAACAATATTTTATAATAATAATATTTTTATTTATTTATCTTATTATATAATTTTTAATATTTTATATTTCTACCTAATATATATATATATTCGGTATATATCAATTATAAAATAAAGCTTAAAAAAAAAATATATATTATCTTATAACTGTATTATATATATATATATTATATATATATAAATATATATATATAATACTATATACTATATTATATATATATATATTATATATATATATATAATATATGATATATATATATATATAATTAATGAATAATATATATATATATATAATATATATTAATATATATATATATTATATATATATATATATATATATTATATATATATATATATACTATATACTATATATATATATATATATATTATTAATTTATTATATATATATAATATATACTATATAATATATTATATATATATATATATATATATATATATATATATTATATATATATATATATAAATAATATATATATATATATATGACTGCTATATATATATATATTATATATATATATTATATATATATATATAATATATATCATACTTATTTTATTTAATATATCTTTTTAATTAAATTATCTACTACCACTATATATATACTATAACCCTATATATACATATATATATATACTATACATATATTATATATATAATATATATACATATATATAATTATATATATATATATATATATCCTAATATCTATATATTATTATATATTATATATATATTATTTTATATATATATTATAGTAGTATATATATATCATATACTAGGGGATGGTATGTATATACCTATATAATATATTAATTATATATTACTATATATATATAATATATTATATATTATATACTATATATATATATATATATAATTATATATATATATATAACAATATATTTATATATATATTGTATATATATGATATGAGATATACTATAATATATATATATATATATATTTAATATATATATTATATATATATAATATACTAGGTATTATATAATATATATATATATATATAATATATATATATATATATTATATATATATCATGTGTATATATATATATATACTATATCTGGTATATATAATATATATACATATATATAGTGTATATAATATATATTATATATTAATAATATATAACTATTATATAAATAATATTATATATATATATATATATATAATATATATAATATATAGAATAATATATATATTATATAGATATAGCTAGTATAAGGTTTGCGAATATTATGATATATATAATATATAGATATAATATATATATATATATATATATATATTACCGGAATATATATATATAATAATATATATAGTATATATATATATATATAATATATAATATAATATATACATTATATATATATATATATATATAATAACTATACTATACCGGTATATATATATATATATAATATATATACTTATATATATTAATATACCAAAATATTATATACTAATATATATATAAATCTATTATATATTACTTATATTTTTAATTATATTATTTATTATATATTATTATTTATATATTATAATATTTATATATATTAATAATATAATATATTATAATATTATATATATATATATATAGATAATTTAAATAATAATATATTAATAATAATAATAACACTATATATATGTATATAGGCCAATATTTATATAATATATTTAGTTTATATAATATCTATAACCATATATCTACTGGAAATATATAATTAATTGATACCTTATACCTATATATATTCTATACACCTAATATATATCTCGGCAGGTCTTATGCATCTCATTTATTTCATAGTCTACACGAGCAGCCTTAGTAGCTCCGCCAAGGTTTCGCAATCAGTGCGTTGGGACCCTAACAAGATAGTGCTGTGAGAAGAGTCAGAGCACATATTAAACTTTTTTCTTAAAACAGTGTAACTTTCCTCTATACCAATATATTTTAAAGTC
>JABUQX010088952.1:0-11074 GCA_015478945.1 Trachelipus rathkii | reverse complement strand
AGCTTTCTAATTGAACTATAAGGAGAGAGAGGGTAGGAGAAAGACCGTAACAACAGTTTCAACACAGAACGAAGAGAATTAGTTATAGCAGGAAAAGTGCGATAAAAGCTAATTTAATAAGGCTTCACCTTTATCAAGGAGATCACTATTGTGCAAAACCACCCAAACTGCATACTTCATACAAGGAGAACAACGCCGCTCCTATAGCAAGAGCATGCAATCAAAGCATTCTGAAGGCGCCTCAGAAAACCAACCTCTTTTTTAGTGAGAGATCATGTGATCGTTCCAGAAATATCAACGTGTCCTTACAAGGAAAGATACTGAATAAAAGATCAATACAGGAATATAAGAAAAGAGGAAGGAGCGTATTGAGTTTTTTTATGATAAGAAGATGTAGGTTGGTGGAAGTATTATGCTGAGTATGAAGGAAGTGGGTTTTTGAGGCATTGAAAACAACCAGGTTATTCTTGACACATTTAATTATACGAGAAAGATCAAGATGAGAGAGAGAGATTAATGCTGAATTGAATGACTGAGTTTTTGAGGCATTTGAAACAACATGTTTTCTTTGCCCCAATTAGAGATGAGGGAAAGATCAAAAAGAGAGAGAGGGAGAGATTATGCTGAGTATGAGAGAAGTGTTTTTGAGCATTGAAAACAACCATGTTTTCTTTGCCCCAATTAGATTCACGAGAAAATCAAAGAGAGTGAAGACAGAGAGATTATGCTGAGTATGAAGGAGTGGGTTTTTGAGGCATTGAACAATAAACATGGCGAACGTTAGAGAGAGAGAGGAAGATATAATGAGATGGAGAGAGAGAGAGAGAGAGATTATGCTTAGTATGAAGGAAGTGGGTTTTTGAGGCATTTGAAAACAACCATGTTTTCTTTGCCCTAATTAAGAGAGAGGAAGATCAAAGATGAGAGAGAGAGAGATTTATGCTGGAGTAAGAAGGAAGTGGGTTTTTGAGCATTGAAAACAAACCATGTCTTTGCCCCACATTAAGATACGACGAAAAGTCAAAGCTGGAGAGAGAGAAAGATTACTGCTGAGTATGAAGGAGAGTGAGTTCTTTTGAGAATTAGAAACCAACCATGTTTTCTTTGCCCAATTAGAATACGAGAAAGATCAAAGAGTGGGAGAGAGAGAGAGTATTATGCCATGTGGGGTGATGAGAAGTGGGTTTTTGAGCATTGAAAACAACCATGTTTCTTTGCCCAATTACAGATACGAGAAGATCAAGATAAAGAGAGAGAGAGAAGATTTTGACTGAGTATGAAGGAAGTGGTTTTTGAGCATTGAAAACAACCCATGTTTTGCTTTCCCCAATTAGAGATACGAGAACAGATCAAAGAGAGAGAGAGAAGAGAGAAGAGATAATGTGGAGTATGAAAGAAGTGGGTTTTTGAGGCATTGAAAACAACCGATGTTTTCTTAGCCCCAATTACAGAATACGAGAAAGCATCAAAGATGGAGAGAAGAGAGAGATTATCCTGAGTATGAAGGGAAGTGGGTTTTGAGGCATTGAAAAAACCATTGTTTTAAACTCTTGCCCCACTTAGAGATAGAGAAAGATTCAAAGATGGGGAGAGAGCGAGCAGATATTATGCTGAGTAGAAGAAGTGGTTTTGAGCATTTACAACTACCTGTTTCTTTCCCAATTAGAGATACGAGAAAGATCAAAGATGAGGAGAGAGAGATTATGCTGATATGAAGGAAAGTGCGTTTTTGAGGAAATATGGGAAACCAACCATGTTTTCGTTTGCCCAATTAGAGATATGAAAAGAGGAGAGAGAGAGAGATATGTATGCTGAGGATGAAGAGTGGGTTTTTGAGCATGAAAACAAACCATTGTTTTCTTTGCCCCAATTACAGATACGAGAAAGATCAAGATGAGAGAGATACGAGAGAGATTATGCTGAGTAAAAAGATTTTTGTTGAGGCATTGAAAACAACCATGTTTTCTTTGCCCCATTAGAGATACGAGAAAGATCAAAGATGAGAGAGAGAGAGAGAGAGAGATATGTATGCTGCAGTAATATAAGAGAAGTGGGTTTTTGACGCATTGAAACAAACATGTCTTTCTTACCCATATTTACAGATACGAGAAAAACGAATCAAAGAAATGGGAGAGAGAGAGATTTATGATGTTGAGAGGAAGTGGGTTTTCTCTCTCTCTCTCTTTTGAAAACAACCATGTTTTCTTGCCCCACTGATATAAGAAAGATCAAAGATGGGAAGAGAGAGCGAGAAGATATTTCTGCTGAATACTTGAAGGAAGTGGCTTTTTGAGGCATGAAAAGCAACCATGTTTTCTTGCCCCAATTTTGGAGATACGAGAAAGATCAAAGATGAGAGATGAGAGAAGATGATATACTGAGTGTCGAAGGAATGGGTTTTTTGAGTCATTTGAAAACAACATAGTTTCTTTGCCCCAATTAGAGATACGAGGAAAAGTCAAGAGAGGAGAGAGAGAGAGAGAGATTTGCTGAGTATGAAGGAAGTGGGTTTTTTGAGGCATTGAAAACAACCATGTTTTCTGTGCCCCAATCTGAAATGGGATCAAAGACTGAACGATGAGAGAGAGAGAGGATATATGAGATTTTTGAAGGAAGGCGGTTTTTGAGGCATTGAAAACACCATATTTTCTTTGCCCCAATTAGTGAGAGTGAGGAGACAAAGATAGGGAGGAGAGAGAGAGAGAGATTATAGCTGAGTATGAAGGAAGTGGGTTTTTGGGGCATTAAAAACAAACATGTTTTCTTTGCCCCAATTAGAGATACGAGAAGATTCAAAGAGATGAGAGAGAGAGAGATATATGCTGAGTTATTGAAGAGTGGTATTTGAGGCATTCAAAAACAACGCATGTTTTGCTTTGCCCTAATTAGAGATACAAGAAAGATCAAAAAGAGAGAGAGGAGATTATGCTGAGTTGAAGGAAGTGGGTTTTTGAGGCATTGAAAAACCAATGTTTTCTTTAACACAAAATAATTGGGAGCCCATCATCTCAAGATGGAGAGAGAGAAAGATTATGCTGAGTATGAAGGAAGGGGCTTTTTGAGGCATTGAAAAGACAACCATGTTTTTTTTTTTGCCCCAATTAGAGATACGGGAAAGATCAAAGACTGGGAGAGAGAGAGAGAGAGAGATATATGCTGAGTATGAGAAGTGGGTATTTTTGACGAAGGGCATTGAACAACAAACCACCAAACAACTGTTTCTCTTTCCCCAATTACAGATACCGAGAAAGATCAATAATGGGAGAGAGCAGAGATATGCTGAGTAATGAAGGAATGGGTTTTTGAGCATTGAAAACACCATGTTCTCAATGCCAAAATTAGAGATACGAGAACAGTATCAGAAATGGGAGAGAGAGGAAATTATGACTGGAGATGAAGGAAGTGGGTTTTGAGGCTTTAGTTTTGAAAACAACATGTTTTCTTGGCCCCAATTACAGGTAAGAGAAAACCCCCCCAAGCATGGGGAGAGAGAGAGAGAGATGAGAGATTATGCTGAGTATAAAGGAAGTTTGAGGCATGGAAAACAACCATGTTTTCTTATGCCCCAATTAGAGATACGAGAAAGGATCAAGATGGGAGAGAGATTATTATGCTGAGTACTGAGAGTTGAAGTGGTTTTATGAGGCAGTTGAAAACAACCATTTTCTTTGCCCAATTACAATACGAGATAGAAAAAGAGTTATAGGGAGAGAAGAGAGAGAGCATTATTCGCTGAGTATGAAGGAATGGGTTTTTGAGCATTTGGAACACCATGTTTCTTGCCCCCACATTAGAGATACGAGAAGAAGACATCAAGTATGGGAGAGGAGAGAGAGATTTTATGAAAATCTTAAGGAACTGAGTTTTTTGAGCATTGAAAACAAACCATGTTTTCTTCTCCCCAATTAGATATACGAGAAAGATCAAAGATGGAGAGAGAGACGATTATACTGAGTATAAAGGAAGTCTTTTTGAGGGCATTGAAACAACCATGTTTTCTTATCTCCCAATTAGAGATACCAGAGGAAAATCAAAGATGGAAGAGAGAATGAGATATATGCTGAGTATGACGGAAGTGGGTTTTTGAGGCAATCGAAAACAACCATGTTTTCTTTGCCCCAATTACAGATACGAGAAAGATAAAGATGGGAGAGAGAGTGAGCAGATTATGATTTTAAGTATGAAGGAAGTGGGTTTTGAGCATTTGAAAACACCGAATGTTTCTTTGCCCCACATACAGGATACGAGAAAGATCACAAGATGGATGAGAGAGAGAGATGTATATATGCTGAGTATGAAGGAAGGGTAGTTTTGAGGCATTGAAAACACCAGGTTTCCTTTGCCCTAATTAGAGATACGAGAAAGATCATAGATCTTTTGTTAAAAGTTACCTCTATAATATCTGAAAGTGAGGAAGTTTTCTGATCCCTCAGAACAACTTGTCTAAAAAGCTTGATTAGAAGATACGAGTAGATCAAAGATGGAGAGAGAGAGGATTAATGGCTGAGTATGAAGGAAGTGGGTTTTGAGTCAATTCGAAAATATGTTTTTTTGCCCCAATCACAGATACGAGAAGATCTAAGATGAGAGAGAGAGAGAGTATTATGCCATGTGGAAGGAACTGAGGTTTTGAGCATTGAAAACAATCATTTATTATAAGTCCCAACTAACTATATGAGCAATATCAGCAATTCAGACAGCTAGAGAGAGATATTATTGTCGGATATGTAAGGAACTGAGTTTTGAAGGCATTGAAAACAAAACCATGTTTTCTTTTTTTTTTTGCCCCAAATAGAGATACAAGAAAGAATCAAAGATGGGAGAGAGAGAGATATTATTTGTGATACCTTCTTCTCTTTGTTTCGTGATGTTCCATTGAAAAACACAACCATGTGTTTTTGTGCCCCAATTCAATATACGAGGAAGATCAAAGATTAGTTAAAGCGCCACTCTTCCGAGCATCAAGTAATTGAGTTTTTTGAGGCATTGAAAACAACCAGTTTTTCTTTGCCTCAATTACAGATCAACAGCACGCACAAAGTATCAACGAAGAAACCACAATGCCTCCGGAGACGAGAAGAGACTACTTAGATAAGAACTATGAAGGAAGTGGGTTTTTGAGTCATTGAAACAAACTATATTTTTCTTTCTCCCAGTTAGAAATTCAAGAAAGAATCAAAGGATGGAGAGAGGAGAGATTATGCTGAGTATGAAGCAAGTGGGTTTTTGAGGATGAAACAACCATGTTTTCCTTGCCCCAATTACAAATTTTACGAGAAAGATCAAAGATGGGAGAGATGAGAGAAGAGAGTGATATTGCTAGTAGAAAGATGAGGAAACTGGGTTTTTGAGGATTTGAAAACAACCATGTTTTCTTTGCCAAATTAGAGATACAGAGAAAGAGACAGAGATGGAGAGAGAGAGAGATATTATGCTGAGTATGAAGAAGTGGGTTTTTAATCATTGAAAACAAAGCATGTTTTCTCTTCAACTAAAAAAATAAGAAAATGATCAAAGAATGGAGAGAGAGAGAAGTTTATGCTGAGTATGAAAAAGTGGTTTTTGAGCATTGCAAAACAACCAGTTTTCTATGCCTCAAGTTACAGAATACGAGAAAAGATCAAAGATGGGGCGAGATGAGACTGATGCTGAGTATGAGAAGTGGATTTTGAGCATTGAAAACAACCATGTTCTCTTTAGCGAAATTATATAGAAAGCATCAGAGATGGGATGAAGAGAGAGAAGATTATGCTGAGTATGGAAGGAAGTGGAGTTTTTGACGCATGAAAACACCATTTTTCTTTCGCCCCAATAGAGAACAAAAGAAAGATCGATATGGCGAGAGAAGAGGAGAGAGAATTATGCTGAGTATTGAAGGAAGTGGTTTTTGAGGCATTGGAAACAACCGTTTTTTCTTTGCCCCAATTTAGAAAGATACGAGAAAGTTCCACAAGATGACGAGAGAGAGAGAACGATTATGCGGATAATTGAAGGAAGTGGGTTTTTGAGGCATTTGAAGAACAAACAGTGATTCTTTGCCCAACACAATGAATATGCCATGGTGTATAAGAGTAGAGAGGAAGAGAGAAGACATGGGAGTATGGAGGAAGTGGGTTTTTGAGGCATTTGAAAACAACATGCTTTCCTTGCCAATTAGAGGTACGAAAAGAGTCAAAGATGGAGAGGAAGAGAGCTTATGCTGAATATGAAGGAAGTGGGTGAGTTTTTGAGTCATGAAAACAACCATGTTCTCTTTGCCCCAAATTGTGAGATGCATGAAATTGAACACAGTTCGGAGATGGAATAGAGATAGGATTCAATTTGTCCTGCGTATGAAGGAGAGGGTCTTTTGACGTTCGTCTCTGAAACAACGATAGTTTTCTTTCCCACATTAGAGAACAGCAAGAAAAGATCCAGAGTGGAGAGAGAGATAGAGATTTATGGGTCTGAGTTATGAAGAAGTGGCTCTTTGACGCATTCTATTAAAACAAACCATTTGTTTCCTTTGCCCCAGATTGAGATGATACGAGAAAAGTTCAAAGAAGTTGATGAGAGAGAGTGAGAGAAAGATTTTATGAGTTCGTTAACTTTATTGAATGGAAAGTGAGGTTTTTGAGCATAAAAACAACATTGTATTCTTCTTCTTTGCTCCCAAGCCATATCGAGAAAGATCAATGAACTGAAAGATGAGACAGAGAGAGATCTTAGTAAATCTCTTGAGGATATTATACGAGAAGTGGGTTATTGAGTGGAGCATTGTCGAAAAACAACCATTTCTTGTTCTATTGCCCCAATTTAGATCAGACTCGGAATGAGACAAGAACAAATGCAATAATGGAATTAAGTAACGAGATAGTGAGAGTGTGACGAATCTAGACTGAAGATATCGAACAACGTGTGGTTTTTTGAGGGCATTGTGGTGAAACAACCAAATCCAAAATAGCTTTCACATGACTGCAACTTTGCGGTAAGAGGAGAAAGATTAGCCTAAGGAGCCGAATTGCGAGCGAGAGGTGCAGAGAAGAGATTGTCGACGATCATGAAGTATATTAACAGGAAAGCTCGGGATTATTGACACTCTCTTTCTCTCTGTGAAAACACCCATGTTTTTCTCTTTTGCCCCAATGCAGACGATCCCTAAGTAAGACAAGATCAATATTTGGAGTATGTAGAAATAGTGAACATGACTAATAACTACTAAGAATTTTAGGAGTTAACAGCAGTCTTATGAACATTTTAAGTTAAAGACAAACACTCGTGATATATATAACACAGTCCAAGGAAGGATGAGAGAGAGAGATATATATATATACATACAAATATATATAGAGTTATATCTATAAATATCAATAGAGATACAGAATATTCTCATATATATATATATATATACCAATTGATATCCTGTGTACCACAATTGAGAAATAAGCTCTACTCTGCTCGAAGGTGAGATATATGACTAATCAAATGTGAGAGTGTCAGGGTAGATACCATGATGTGTTGTGTACGATTGATCGAGGTGATCAGTACTATTTGATGCATAGTGCTTCTCGCATGATTTAGCGCTCTACTATATATAATAAATTTTAACTCACAGTCACCACTAAGTCCTACTATCATCTATAGTGATGCTAATAATTGTAAATTAATAGATGCTTAAGTATCGCTCAGGCTAAATAAATAACACGTTACTGAATATATTTTCAATAAAAAATATCCGTTTAATAATCTACCTAATTGTATAGAGTTTAAGATAATATCTTAGTTATACTTAAAATAATAATTAATATAATTATATTATATATAAATCTATAATATTAAATATATTATAAAATTTAACAATAAATTAATTATATTAAGTAATAAATATAAAATAAATACATAACAAATTATCAATAACAACTATACATAACAACTGTTAGTTATAGCATAAATTTATAATCTTATTTGTCGATATTGTGTTTATAAATTGGTGATTTTAATAATTAATGGTTTTATAAATAAATTGATACATATTACATACTTTTAATACACTACTGCTTCAGTTATAATTAAAATAATATATAACACTTCCAATGAGCTGTATATTTCATAACTAATATATATAATTTTTTTTATTATATGATTTATATGATTATAACACTCAGTAGACTCACCATTTGATCGATGTGATGAATAAAGCACAAAAAATAATAGGATTATTCCAAAAATAGAATAATAATATAGATAATATAAATGGTCAAGAAGAATACATCACAGAATTAAAATAATTTGAGGCAGTGTCTCTTCAATAATAATTGATAATTTAAAACTATAAATATATCATATAATTAAAAATTTAGAAATCAAAATCCACTTATAAAGAATGTAGAGGTCATCTGGAAATCGTTTAAAATCGGCAAGAATTTATGTAAAGTGTATTAGTTTATAAAATAAGCAAAAGAATGAAGTTGAAAAAAAGCCATTTAAAAACAGCACCAACAAAAGAGAGTTTGAAATCGTGCCCATTGCAATTCATGCAATGTATTCCTAAATCACGCCGTAAAATAGACATTTGACTAATTCAGAGCAGTGAAAAATTTGTTTTAAATGATTCAGCGGTGCAGCTATGAATGCAAACGGAAAGCAGACTTAAAAAAAATATGATAAATGCATCGAAAATGTACAATTTATTTAAAATGTTACTAAGTGCGCTAGCGAAACTAACATAAACAAAGCTTAATAAATCCACATTGTTAAATCATAATAACTATTAAAGTTATTTAAAATGTTCTGAGTGCAGCTTATTCGAAATTATTTAAATTGGAACTTAAAAAGTCACATGCTTTTGCATCGAAAGTAAAGTTAACTATAAAGTGTGTCTGAGTGTGCAGCTTGAATGTAATCAGAGAAGAAGGCAGAAATATTCCATCGGCAAAACCCAGGGAATTAATAATGAATTTTCGTTTAGTGACCGTCAAGGCAAGTATTTGAAGTACTACCTTGCCACAGTAGCAAATAAATATCATGAACAAAATAAAGTATTTAAATGTCGAATGCAACTATGGATGAATCGGAAGAAAGCTATAAATACATATGCAGGAAAACATCGAAATACAAAGTTATTTAAATGTTCTGAGTGCAGCTATGAAGTAATCGGAAGGAATACTTAAAAATTCACTTGCTAAAGCGTGAAGGAGCATCATTAAGCTAAAGCGATGTAAATGTTTTTGAATGTTTTGGGAATGTGGGATGTTTTAAATGAGACTTAAAAATTCACTTGCTAAAACATGAAAAAATAAAGTTATTTAAGTGTCCTGAGTGCACCTATGAGTGTAATCTCGGTATTCTCCAAAGCATCTTCAGCATCAAATGTAGGAGTTATTTAAAGAATAGATAATCTACTGCGAGGTGCCAGGATATAAGTTTCAGAAAGGGTGGAGCTTGAGAAAAGCGTGATGACTACAAAACACGAAATCGCCCACCCACATCTATTAATTTCTAAAATGAGCAGAGAATGTATTTGTGAAGAGCTTTAATAATCCACTCAAAGATTATTGGAATATACAGAATGATTAGTCCTGAGTGCAAGCTTATTAAGGTAATACAGAATATAGCTACTAATCCAGTTATGTTAAGAGTACGGAATGATTAAAGTTACTTTAAACTGTTTCTGAGCTGCAGCCATGAAGCAGTCAGAAAGGAACACCTAAAATCACATATGCTGAAGCATCGAAAGTAAAACAATTATTTAAATGTTCTAAATGCAACTATGAATGTAATCAGAAAGGACACTTAAAAATACACATGCTTTAAAACAATGAAAATATAAAGCTATTTAATGTTCTCAGTGCAGTTATGATGAATGTAATGAGAAAAAATGCTTAAAAATTAATCCACAAGACAAAAACATGAAAAAGTATAAAGCATACTAAAATACCTGATTGCAACTATGAATGCAACTGGAAAGGAAGCTAAAAATCCAACCTTGCTAAACGCCATGAAATATAAAGTTATTTAAGCAATGTTCTGAGTTGCAACGGGATGAGTGCAATTTGGAAGCAAACTTAAAAAACCCACCTATCTTAAATAAGCATGAACTAGGTAGCAAGTAATAAACATAATTAGTGAAAAGTAACAATATCGAACAAGCTATTTATAGACTGAAGAAACTGATTAAGTATTAGAATCAACTAATTAGAATGTAGAAAAGGTAAAAAAGATTGTATAGTATTGACTTCCAATTGGCGTATGAATCGTTTATCTCATTCATGGCCTAAAGGAAAAATTGAACATCTATTGAATAGACAATGAATCTCAGAGGTTCCTGGAGGTTCGATGCATTACAAAAAAAGGAAACTCAGCAATATGAAAAATACCCAGTAAGGCTTAACCGAATTACGACGAGCACACGTGTTCGGAGATTTTCGATTTCTGAGCGTTTTTTACAATTTCACGTGGAATTGAGAAGGGTTTTCAATTTTCAAGCAAAATTCAGAAGAATCAAGCTAGTTTGAACCTCAAATTTATTCGCTCATTTTATGTCCAAAGTTTACTCGTGAAAATTTTAAACTTTGCAGGAGGTAAAGTAAAATTAAAATAAAATAAAGGTTTCGTCAGAGTCTGAATACTCCTCCACTGTTACCGTATCCTATTGAAGCAGAAAGACTGATAGAGGTAATAAGTAATATCTCTCAGCAGATATTGGAATGGCTTTAAACTCGATTTTGTGCTTTGATGGTTCGGAAAGAAAGACGGAAGACTACTGCAGAAGTCATCAGAAGAAATACCTTTGAAATTAAAGAATTTAACCAGGAAGAGACTTGTAAATAGGTTAGTGTTAAATCGTCATAACTCTTAACATTATAACTAGTTTATTATTAAAAATAAATTAAGTAGTTTTTATTTCACCAAAAATGAATAAAGTTTCAAAATAATTCAAAATTAATGTAATGTAAAGTAAATAAAGACATTGCTGACTAGTTGAATATTATCATCATCAGCTTCCTCACGGCTCCCCACAGATCGGGGATGAAGTGCGCAAAACCTGAGCCGGAAACGATAATTAAGTAGAAGAATATGTAAGGAAGGCCCTCCC
>JABUQX010088951.1:27500-56378 GCA_015478945.1 Trachelipus rathkii | reverse complement strand
ACGCTCAGGCACTCCGACTGTCAAGTGCTCTTCTCCAACGTAAGCGACAATGATACGGTCTCTTGTCAACTCGATCCAATTTCAATCGTTTCAGTCAACTTGGCTTAGCCCCGCTTGATGCGGTCTTTCCTTACTCTATATTCGTATTTTCCACTTAAACTTGTACCCTTTCCCAATATTTCTTTCGTTCCAATTAACAATTTAACCTCCTTCGAATGTTTTCTTCTCACAATACGTTCCAAGCAATCTGACTATTTCTTAGAATTTTAGGATTCACGTCTCGGCCGCTCAGTGCCCCATTATATAATATAATATTATTAAATATATATATATTATATATTATATATTATATTATTATATATATTAATATTATATATTTATATATTATAATATATATTATAATAGAATATATATATTTGTATCACTATCATATAATATATATATAATATATAATAATTTTATATATATTATATAATATATATATATAATATATATTAATTATATTATATATAAATATAATTAATAATAATAAATAATATATTATATATATATATATATATATATAGTAAGTAAATATATATAGTAATATATAGTATATATTAATCTATATATATAGTACTAATATATATATATACTTAGTATAATATAATATAATATATAATATACATATAAACTATATTAATATAATATATATTTATATATAATATATAATATAATGATAATATTATGTATATACTTATATATATACTATGTTTATATTATATATATACTATATGTATTATATATATCTATATATATATATATATATAATATTAATATATATTTTTATAATATTATATATATATAATAATATTAATAAATATAATATATTATATATTAATATATATATATATATAATATATATTATATATATATATATATATATATATATATATAATATATATATAAATATATTCTATACTTATATATATATATATTATGAGATTTACTATGAAGTAAACGATGTGGCCTGAAATCACAGCAGTCGAGTTACCTTTTTTATCAAATAAACCATTGTTATAAGTGTAAATTTCAACAAAAAAATTATAATCACCCTTAAATTTTAAATTCAAATAGCTTTAGTTGGTTTCCAAGAATTTTTTAAATTGGATGTGCCTTTTTTTGAAGCGTAAATAATCAAAAAATAGTGGCTTCTGTTTAGCCATTAAATATGAATGCATCTGAGACTTCAGTTCAAAAACTTAAAGTAAGGTTATAAGATTTAGGAGGCCTAGAGGTTTAGAATAAACAGAAAAAGATCAGAATAGGATCTTAAACGTCCTTGCTAATTTGAATATAAAGGTTTATGACCGTTGGAAAAAGAACCTTAACATAAGTTTTTGTAGAAACGGTTCATCTATCTTATATAAGGAAAAATATTAGACCTAAATATAACTAAGTATAAAATAATTAAATGAAATATTACGGAGTTTAATGTATATCTTCAACAAATAGCATAATGCTACAAAAAATGATCGGAGATATATCATCTCACATTTAACTTAATTGACTCCTAATTTTCAAAGGGCCTATTTTTAACGTTCAAAAAAAATTTGGGGAGACAATACAAAACTATATTTCCAAACCCAAAAGTCTCTAAATCTTAGTGTTAAAACACGAGAACAAATAAAATTTTTGAACTATTTTAAATCCCTTAGTTTTATAAAGTAGTTAATAGTATTATAAATTAATACAAGATATAATATTTCTTTTAACAACCTCCCGACAAAAGAATTGCTGAATAAAACCAAGAACTAATAAATTTCTTATGATCCTCAGCAATTAAGGAAGCAGTGTTTCAAAGGCAAGCAATTTTAAAACAAATTTCAATCAGACAGCAGACATGTCATAAAAATAAAACAATCAAAAAATAAGTCCAGCATGAATGCCAGATATTCTAGTAAACAAAATATAAACTTCATATGCAAGAGAATTAAAGTATTAAGCAGTTACTAAACAAGAGTTCAAGCCATATGTTGTACAATATAAGCAAAATATTCAACATTTGGTAATAAGCATGGAAAAGCAGAATGAATTACTCAAATATATTCAAGCATCACAAGGACAAGTGTGTAAAATCAAAACGATAAAGTTATAATTTAAAATTCTAAAGTAAAATTTTGCTCGTTGACAATGTTTTGTTATAAGCATTGTGTTAAAACCAGAAAAAAACAGGTTAAGGAGTTAATCTATGCACTATTGTCAATTGTTTAATCACAGGAATTAATTAAAAACAAAATCAAAGCAAAATACTCTTTTTTTAACTATCAAACCCATACCACAGAGTCATAAAGATATTTTTTTTAAACATGCTAAAGGCCAAATATATGGGACCAAACATGTGTAAGTAAAGCAATAGGCTAATTAATGTAAAGTTGTATAAATGTTTAAAACCAACAGGCAAAAATATAAATATAAATGTTTAAAGAGCCACTACCAATAGTAAACCTACACAATTTTTTAGCGGAAAACGTCTACAAAATTAATAATATTGAAGCAAAGAATATATGCATCAAGGCCTATCACCATTAATTATATGCACTTGTTTAAGAACTTTAAAGAAGCCTAAAATTCATTGAGAATCAAGGTTTAAGTATTTAAACTATATGCTTTTCATGACAGCACCATATTTAGGTGAATATAGAGCAAAGTGTTCATCACGATTCTTATAAAATTTTACAGCATAATAATTATTAGCCTAAATACAAAGAGTTTACTAATTAAAGAATAGGATCTAAGCAAAAGTTATTTACATCTTCCTTAAGCATAAATAGCTTAAATCTTAAATCAAATAACTATAAACGAACTCAAATATAATTGGCGATATCTTTATAAACGTTATTGGCCTTCTATACACAAGAGTATGTGCTTTCGAAGTTGCAAGTAGCATGGATAGTCTAATTACTGTCTATTACACAGAGCACTCTATCAAACAATTGCACTTTGAGCAGAATCTACAATGTTTGTACGTTTCACAGCGTTCTAGCCTAAGATTCAATATCGGGAATCGTACATTTATTCAAATGCTTGACTGCCATGCCTGCAAAATTTTACATAGGAAAGCTTGCATTCTCTTTAAAGCAGGTAATTTGGGTTGTTGAGAGTGTTTAAATTTTCAAGGTTAAGCTGCTCTATAGTGCAAGGAAACTCATCATTACCATCACCCTCATTTTGGCTACTATTATTAAGTTTATATTGCTTATTTATTATATTAAACCTTATTATTAGGTTTATTCATATAATTACTATTGCGTCTGGCCAAATCTATCTATCCCTAGTTATATTTTCAATATTAGGCTGAGATCTTGCTACACTCAGCGTTTCTTAAGGTAGATTAATCTCAATACATCATTGATACTAGCGTAATTTGTCTTAGAGTTTATCAATAATAAATTGATTCAAACCTAGGAGTAATTTATTAATACGAGCGAACTAATCTTTAAAACCTGCAGTATCAGTAGCAAGAAACTAATCCATAATACTTCCAAATCATAAACTAAGCTTTACTCATTCATATAAATTCACTCGCTAATTATCTTCAAAGAGGAGAATGTCTACATAGCTAACAATTATTTTTTCATCTACTATTATTCTTCTTGTCGAGGAAATTCATCTGTAAATGCTAATGCCAATGGGTAAAATTAGAGCTTCTCGGACTCAAATGTTTAATTATTCATAGCACATTCTTCCCAGATTAGTTATCAATGTTAATAAGCTTCCTCTCATTGACTCAAACAGGATTTCCATCTTTACAGCTTTAAATTTAGTAAGCGTGAAAATGACTAACTATCTCGATTCTTCCTTCAAACTTCACCTATCTAATAGGAGGCCGCTTTTTCGTCCTAAAAGGTTTAATTAGACACTTCTATCCGAAACATTAGAATTAGCTACAATCGAGCTTGAAAAGGGAGGATCAGAGTCTTCGCTTGCAATAGAATGAAAGTTTTGTCAAATTGTCAGATAAAATGGCAATCTGTTCCTCTAAATCTAATTTATAAATCAAAAGTGTTATTACGCTCAGTTATATAAATTCATTAAGAGTTTTATATTTAAGTATTTTGATAAAATACTTTTATTGTCTCTCCAAAACGTAAATAACTTTTTATTCAGATAATTTCTTTAATAAAGAAGGGACTACCGCAGTTTTTAATCAGCTATATAGACTCACTCTTCTTTTTAAATCTTTCTCGTTCTACAATGTAGAGACTTTTAAGAACTGGCATTCGTCCATATCAGCCATATGATAATAAAAAAACAATGAACTAAATTAATGAATATTTCTCAAAAACAACTACGTTATAATTATACTTAAAGTATAGGCAACGTATCCAATCAAGGAAAATCAATAAACTATATATAAGGTGAGTTATAATTAAATAGAATGAGCTAATAAGAATAATTAAGATTAGACGTCCTCCTTTAAAATTCTTGGAAATTATTGAGATTACCTAGAAGTTAAATTTTGATATGCAATCACACCGATTGAGTGAACTGCTCTACCAAATATGAGTAAGTCTAGCCTAACTAGAATTTCAACAAATTACAATATAACACCATTAATTTAAATTCAAATTGCTTTTAAAGTTTGGTTTCCAAAGAATTTTAACTTGGATTGCCTTTTTTGTGAAGGCCTTAATTATCAATAAAAGTAAGTTGCGGTTACTAGTTTAGCCATACTAATGAATTGCCATCCTGATCTCATTCAAAACTTAAAGTAAGGGATAAGGATTTAGAGGCTAGTTTTAGGAATAACAAAAGAATAGAATAAGTAACAAGCACAGAGAATACTTGGGTTGTCAGCCTGATCTTCCACTCGGCAATGGATCGGAACCTAATTTTCTCTTAGACGTTCCTCTAATCTATAGCAAAATATTAGCCTAACTAGACTAATGTTAATTATATAAATAAATACTATTATCAGTTTTTAACTTATATATCAGCAAATATATAATGCTTCAAAATAGTCGGAGAATAATCATCTCAATTTATTAATTGACTCTTAATTTTCAAGTGCTTCGTTTTTAAGTTTATATAAATTGTTGCAAACCAAAATATATTATTAAAACCAAGAAAATCTCTAAATCTTAGTGTAAAAACACAGAACAAAAATATTTAAATTTTTGAACTATTAAACCTTGTTTTATAAAAAGCAATCATAGAGAAAGGAAGATTTATACAAGAATAATATTCTAACAATTATATATTATTAGAATTTACCATGAAGTAAAATTCTCTGATATGCAAATCACAGCAGGAGTTAACTGCTCTACCCAAAGGAGAAGCTGTCTAACTTAGTTAATTTTTTACACAAAAACAATTATAAAATCACTATAAATTTTAAAATTACATTAGCTTTAAGTTAATTCTTTTCCAGAATTTTAACTTGAGAAGCCTTTACTGATGCTTTAATTTTTAAAATAAAGTAGTGATACGTAACATAGTTTGGCCTACATTAGATTGCCTTCTGGAGTACTGTTCAAACTTGATATTAAGTATTAACCCTTAAGGTCACTCATGAAATAATGTAATAATATAAAATATTTTAATATTTAAATATAATCCTTTCTAAGACATTTTTGCTCTTGTGATATTTTTCGAAAAATTCTTTGTTACACGGGTATAGTGGTTTATTGAAAGAGCCCGTTCGGGGACCTTGCCTGGGATACCCCCAAGGACACTCATCCCATTTGGGATGATTTGCCTGTGATACCTATAACCACACTAATCCTTTTTGGGATATTTTGACCGTTTACTATTACCGTTAAAAAAAATTAAAAAAATCAAATACCAAGGAGAATTCCTATATAAACACAGAAGGCATAATAAAATTACGGTTATAATAAGTTTCTTTTAAAAAATCAGTAAAAAGGTGCATATATATATACATATATATATATATATATATATATATATATCTTATATTTATATATAATAATTATAATTTTTTATATATATATAAAATATCATATATAATCTAATATAATATATCTTATTATCTTATCTAGCAAATTCGACAAGTAATGTAACATTTGGGTCAGAGAAACAGTTGCGAGTCTGTCAGGCAAAGGGCTATCTTGCAGTCTTCACACATCCACCTTGATCGATGTATTTCTCCTTTCTTGGAACAAAATTTGCATGTCTGCCTCATTTTGGTGTAATATGGCATGTGTAGAGAAGTGGCATCTTGTCTTTTCTCAACAGTGGGAACAATTGCTCGTTGACCTCTCCTGGGCATTGGAACTTCTGCACACTGAAGGGTTTGCCTTTTTACCCTTGAAACATTGGTCTTGAAGGAAATGCAGCTTTTAGAAACATCTAATCTGAATTCTTTTAGGCTAATTACCTTCTCTCCTAGTGCTTTACAGTCTCTCTTGTAGAGAATTCAAGCATTGCAAATGCAGAGGTCCACAGCATACCCAAAAAGCCTCATATAATACCAACGAGTCCTCATTGGTGATTTATACAGATGTGTTAACATGTCACTTTTATCTATACCTCCACAGTTTAATCACACGAGAGGCAGTGATTTCCATCTTGGTCCTCGTTTCCTTGTTCCATCTCAATACTGTTCCCATTGGTTCAATGCCAGCGTCTGTCGACAGGACAGTCACAATTTTATTGTCTTTCCATTTTAGTGTGAGAATTCCATCCTTCGAACAATAGTCTAAATCTCCTCTGGGTATTTTTTTTCTCCATCTCCTTTGACAACCTAAGATTAGAGTTTCCCATCCTGTTCTCCCTTGCTGTGCCGACAGACTGCCATAAGCTTATCCCTCATATTATTAGCTATGAGTCAGCTATGAAAGTTTCAGCATAGTGGTAGTTTCTTAAGGATTTATCAATATCTTAACCAAATTGACAAACTAATTGGCAGATCACCTTAGTTTCTCCACCTCTAGAAAGTGAGACAGGTATGGCAAGAAAAATATTTCCCTTGTTACATATCATATCGTGATATACCATCACTGAAGCACGACAAAGAGTTTGAACCCATTTGGTCTGGTTTATAGGCAACCTGAGAACTCAAGGAAGTGCCATAAGTCATTCTACACTGGAAGTCAGATATCCCAAATATAGGAAAAACCCTAAGACAAAAATAAAGTAGTTTGCAGATTTCTAATTGTGATTTTACAACGTCTGGCGAGCTACAAATTAGACTGGTACACAATTATTCTATCAGATCCATTGAATGAATGAGATTGAGTATTCAAAGGAATCTGACCAAATGGGCTTCGAAGTTCAATTATAGTGGGCTAAGTAGGTTCCTTTATCCCAAATCAATTCTGGGTTCTTATTTGGGCAAGTTTAATCATGCTCTCCTCACCAGAGTCTCTCATGTAGGTCTGTTTGATACAAGCTGCTCTGAACTGAAAGAAAATTAAGTTTGATAGGGCATCTATGAAATTAACTCATCTCCATCAAAATTGCTCTATCAACCATCATAATTATATATATATATATAGTATATGACTATAGAATATTAATATATATTATATATATTTAAAAATATATATAATATATATTATATATATATAATAATATAATAATATATAGTATATATTAGAATATTATTAATATATATATCTATGTCCAAATAGAGCAATTCATCAGATATTTATATTAAGAGAATCACGCAGCAAAACTGCTTTATAAAAGCACAGGCTTTGTAAATTTGGTGTACAATATATAAATATATATAATATATTATATATAATAATATATATATTATATATTATATAGATATATAATATATATATATATATATATATTATATATATAAATAATATATATAGCAAAGCTCCAAATTTAAAAGCCACGTGAATGCTAATTTAAATGGAGATTTAAATACCACGGGAAGGGCAATTTAAATGCCATTTAAATGGTTAGGGTAGGACTTTAATTTTTTTAAAGTATATGGTAATTTTTAATCAGCTATAACTGATAAATTAAACTTACGTTTAGTACTCCTTGAAAAAGAAGGCTCTTTTTCATTTTCAATGAATGCTATGAAATCAGGATCAATATCGTCATCGTCGTAGTCCACGTCACACTCTAAATCACTTTCTTCAACAGTTAGCGGTGCTATCCACTTTTGTCTTCTTGCATTATCACCTCCATAGCTTCTTCCAAAAAACGTTTTTGTGTTCATCTGAAGAATAAGAAGTCGATATAATAACTTTTTTTCGCAATCATAATAAGTTTTATTTTTATTGTAAATGGTTGAAAAATCCCAAACGGGATGAGCATGGTTGCTGTTATAACAGTCAGATATCCCAAAAGGGATCTATAAAATTTTACATGCAAATTTCATGCTTCCATTTTAAATTTAGCTAATTTTTAACATCAATATAATAAATAATTGATATACTAACAAAATATGAAGTACTTACCTGAAACGAAAATGTACAATAGGCCGCAAAATAGCAAGCGAGTTACACATAAAATTGCACCGAAAGAAATCGTAGAAGACAGTGATAGCCTTTTAGGCTTCCTAAATTTTCCCACCTCTTGAGAACTGCTCGCTGATTGGCTCATTTTGAAGCTAAGGGATGCCACTTCTGATTATCACACTATATTTACGTTCGATGTTACTAAAATAAGCTCAGAGACGTTTTAATATGTTGAATTTAAATATCCCAGATGGGATATTGACACGAAAAATCGTTAATGAGAAGAATGAAACGGTTTTAATGACTTTTTCATTATTTTCTTTAAGTTTATGGGAAGTTTTGTCAATTTTACCCTTAAATCACTTGACGCTTAAAGTTTACTCCTGTATCTGTTTTTTTTATGTAAACATACGTTGAGAATGCAGACTCGCATAGATAAGTGGATAAAACGCACAAGTCTTTTTAATGCAATCTTGCCAACAGCATTGTTTTCTGCATACACTTGCATCCAGAACTCTTCTTGACCCCCTTCGTGGTATTTAAGTTTCAAAGTGCGGTCTTCACTTATGTCCAGATTAAGAAAAGCTTCATACCACTGCTCAGTAAATATAAGAGTCGTTTCACACGAAAATTGTGTTGTCATCCGCTGATAGACATCCATCAGAATCAATATCGTGAAAATACTCAACAATGTTTTTTTCCAAACCTTCCATGTGGGCAGTAATAATTTTGAGGAAGTTCGGTTGAAGTTGGATCTCATTTATTTTGACAAATTCTTGCAACCGAGGAAAGTTGGAGATGTCTCTGCTCTTAACACACTTCAGAAAATAAAAAAAATTTGTGCAAGCCTTTTATTTTGTCTAATTGTGCTCCTCCCTTCCCTTGAAGAGATTTGGTGGTTTCATTTAGTTTTCGAATATTCGAGAGGTATCACAATTAAGCTGCCAAATCGACATCAGTTAATTTTTGAATAAAAAACTGCTTGTAAATGGGACCATCAATGCATCGTTTAATTCAAACAGTCTGGCTAAAATTTTTCCCCTTGAAAGCCACCCCACTTCTGTGTGCAGCAAGAGATCGCATTTACACAGACCCATATCTCGGTAAGTTTTAAAAGGCCTGCTTGAAGCGGGCGGCTCTTTAACATGATTAATTCATCTTCACAGGCATCTCCCCAGTACGACTTTTAAAATCTTGTGGCAATCTTTCTGTTGCGCAGGAAAATTGCCGATAATGACACAGTAGCTGCTGATGGCGTTTTCTGCCACTTGCTTTCATCCTAGACACCGCTCACTTCGTTTTTCCAACCATTGAGGCCGCTACCTGACTTCAAATATCACTACAAGGCTACAGTCCAAACCATAGTACTGTACCAATTTGTCGATAGCATTAAATTTCGTCGCCAGTGGTGTAAGTCTCAAGCACTTCGCTCATCAAAAGTTCCTCTTTTATTTGCATTTCGAATGGGTACCTCACAAACACAAGAAGAACTGCAAGTCCCACTACGTCGGTACTTTCATCAAGCTGTAAACTAAAAAAAATCATGTTTTCAATCTTCTTAAGTTCTTTTTCGACTGTCTCTGAAATTGTGTTAATTCGCATGCTTATAAGTGTTATTTGATAGCTGCCAAGTATTTCAATGTTCTTCCATTATCTGAACCTAAATGCAACTTGACAACATCCTTCAGGGAAGGGTTTTATTAATGTCTGGGCAATAGTATTGCGGTTTTCCAGTTTATGCAATACTGTAACTGAACCCCCCCAAAAATATTTTATTAAAGCTCAGTTCCATTTTCAATTTTCATTTTAGAAATTCTCTCCATCATTAGATGAATTCTCCTGGAAAGAGATAAAGGCACTACGTGACTACAGCAAAATGGCGACGAGTATAGACGATACATATAATGGTGTTGCCCATATGATAAAAAAGAATTGTATATACTTAACTCCAAAATTTTATGAAAATTAAAAAAATGTTGCCGGCACCCCTGGCACACGCTAGCGGCACCCACTTTGGGAACCCCTGGTCTAGAGTTCCAAATGGAAATACCTTTATGCTCAGCAATGCGTGTGAAAGGCTTCGTATTGTCTTTCCTATAATATATATATATATATATATATATATATATATAAAATAGGGCAGAAAATACTTTATTAACGTGATATTGGGTCATACAGTTATTTATTTCATAGTACATCATTTAGAGTAACTGTTCAAAGTGGCCTCCATCTTCCTGAATGCAGCATTCTGTACGACGTATCCATGCTTCTCTGGCACGTCGTATAGCATCAGGACGAAGCGTGATAGTTGCTGCGGCATCCACGATCCGATTTTGTAGCTCCTCTTGCGTTTCAACAGACGTAGAATAAACCATAGACTTCATCCAGCCCCACAGAAAGTAATCCAATGGCGTTAAATCAGGGGATCGTGGTGGCCATTTCACAGGACCGTTGCGCCCTACCCATCGGTGACCGTAGGTTGTGTTTAAATAATTCCTGACAATATGCGAATAGTGAGCCGGTGCACCGTCATGCATAAACCACATCCCTTGCCTATTGGCAATCAGAATATCTTGTAGAAGCTTAGGTAGATGATGATGCAAAAATTGCAGGTAAGATACCCTTGAAAGCCTAGGTGGCAAAAAGAAGGGGCCGACTAAATTGTCGCCTAGAAGACCACACCAGACATTTAATGAAAATGTATGTTGGTAATGTGTAGTAGCTGTCGTATGAGGGTTTTCATCATCCCAGGTAGTGTTTCGATAATTAGTAATCCCATTCCTTGTAAAGCAGGATTCATCGGTAACGAGCATGGGCTCAGAAAGTTAGGATCTCGTGTACATTTCGAATTAACACTAGGAGAAATGCTGCGCTTGTCATAATCATGGGTAGAGCTCTTGCACAGGGGTAACGTGAAATGGGTAACGTGAAGCTGTAGGGTGGATTTTTATGACTGCGATAAGTTCTCACTAAAAGGTATAAAGGGGGCCGTAGGCTTGGCTATCTTTTCGACTTCCCTCATGATGAAAGACATCTTATTCGTGAGCTTGCAATACAAAGAATTATTTCAGTACGAAAGCATAATGAGAAAAAACCATTTGAAGTAAGGAAGTTTCGAAAACCGGAAATCAACTTCCAAGCATAAGATAATACCGATTTAATAACTGTCTAAAAAAATACTGTCCTCCCCCAGGAAGGTCATGGCCTTCTAGGAAAACCACGACCTGTCAGCGCGGGCCAGCAGTAAACGTTGCTGTTGTCCGTCGGAACCTAACGACTAAATCGCTGCTGGGCCAGGGGATATCGACGGAGTGGAAGTCTTTTCCCATTAGTAGCAAAGCACACTACCAATGTACTCATTAACGTCTGATTGGGACGAAGCTAGAGTAATACAGAATAGCTCAGCACTCTGCTTCCACCCAGTCTTTGAACCTGAGCCAATGGCTGCTAAGCGAGTGCTCTACCCTGGGCTAGGAGTGCTCAACTTATATATATATATATATAATATAATATATATTATATATATATAGATATATAAATATATATATATATATTTATATATATATATAATATAATATATATATTTATATATATTTTATATAATAGTAATAATATATATATAATATATATATATATATATATATATACTATATAATATATATATATATATATATAATATATATGATATATATTATAATATATATATATATATAGTATAAATATATATTATATATATATATGATATATAATATATATATATATATATATATAATATTAATATATAATATATATTATACTATATATATATATATATATATATATAATAGTAATATATATATATATATATATTATTAATAGATATAAATAGATAGACAGTACATAAAGATTGATGGATATGACACTCCGAGCCTTACAGGCAATCGAATAGACGATGCCACGAAAAATAACATATTTGGTCAGTTCGTAAGAGTATAAGGTAACGAAAATCGGTATCGGAATTAAAATAACGTTTATAACATAAAAAAATTAATATTAGGAAATTGTACGACATTTTGATTTATCCTCCGGCACACACAAACTTTACCAATGGAGAACGCTGAGAACTGCCTTCCCCACCAACATCTCTCAGACAAGGCCCCCAAGATTCTCATATATATATATATATATATATAAATATATATATATATATTATATATATATATATATAATATATAATATTATTATATATATATATATATATATATTTAAATGTGTGTGTGCTTTTTAGAAACTTTCATATAGGTGCTCAATATAACAATGACATAACTGAGATATCTTTCATCAAATGAAAATAAATAAAATTTTCATATACTTTTCGTTCCAACATGAATAAGATGTCGTCTTTTAATAGATCTTGATGGTCTCTATGATGATATTCAGTAGGAAAGATCATTATTTTTATAATATCTGGCTTGATTAATTAAAACATAGTTTTAGACATACGGTTACTATTCATATAGTACAGAGAAATTCAAAAAATTATTATACAAACTCACTCATTTTTATGCTGGAGTCCTGGTAAAGTGTCTCTTGGGACAACTCGATCAATTTCTACTTGAATCTTCTCCTGAATTTCTTTAAATTTTGCCATGTAGGTTATAATCCATTTTATCATGGTTGATGTTGTTCCGACACCAGCGCTAAACAGATCCAAAGATGTTCTTATCAAATCTTTAAGAAAATTTTTATGAAATTTTGAATTTTTTTTATGATGCAAATACAATAATTTTATTCATTTAACTTATAATTAAGCACTCTATGGTCAAGACCACCAACATTTTGACAAATATTAACAATAAAGGAAAATAAAATAAGAACATTAATAAAGTTAACATTAAACCT
The DNA here is from genome assembly GCA_015478945.1 of Trachelipus rathkii. Classification (NCBI taxonomy): domain Eukaryota; kingdom Metazoa; phylum Arthropoda; class Malacostraca; order Isopoda; family Trachelipodidae; genus Trachelipus; species Trachelipus rathkii. The sequence continues at coordinate 43,068 of JABUQX010088951.1, read as the reverse complement.
ATCATATCACAAATGAGATAAATTAGATGAATGAATAAAATTTTTGTTTTTCACAATTTACCATTTATTGATATATAAGGTTCATCCTACCTGACATACTAATATGAGAATATTCCCCCGATTTCTTCTTCCTCATCTCAACGAGGTATTCGTCAATGAAATCACGAGGGTTGTTTGGATCTAATATCTTCAAATGATCGTCAATGAATGTCTTAAAAATTAAGAGATGTTAAGAATTTTACTTATTTATATGAGATTATGCAAAGTATTTATGAGAGGGAATTGATAAACTTTTTGTTTGAATTGTAAGAAAACATGTTGTCTATACTCATGTTTAAAACATTCATTAATCTTGAAATAAATTTAAGCTATGATCATTTTCTTATTGCACAAACAACGATAATTTTTAGCTAAAACTTTACACAAGTTGACACATGATTTATCAATTTAAATAAATAAACACAAAATAAACAATGGAATCAACAATCACGCGCACACCTCAAGCCGAAAGATTTAGGAAAATTCACTCATTTGCGCTATCTAGATACGAGTGTAAGCTCAGTTGAAATGTACTTTAAAAGGTAAAAAAATTAAGTCGGACATAAATAACAATTTCTTTTTTTACAACACTGATTTGCATACATTTTTTTCATGAAACTCTTATACAACATTTTAATAAACGTGAATACATCATCTATATTTTATGGAAAGTTGAACTACCTCGTTTTAATGATAAAGAGAAGCAACAATTGTTTGGGAAAGGGAGAATACCTTTTATTTAAAATATTAATGAAACCTTTAAAAAACAAACAAACCGGTTTTGAACTTTTTTAACATTATAAATTATATAATCGGTAAGATAATAATAATAATAATAATAATAATAATAATAATAATAATAATAATAATAATAATAATAATAATAATAATAATAATAATAATAATAATAATATAATAATAATGAAACAAATCCAATAATTTAAAAAACAGTGGGTGTGTTTTAATAATAATAAAAAAAAATCCGGTTTATGATAATTTTGAATAACATTAATAATAATTATAAAATCGTAAGAATAATAATAATAATAATAATAATAATAATAATAATAATAATAATAATTAATAATAATAATAATAATAATAGTAATATAATAATAATAATAATATAATAAAATAATATAAAAACAATTTATTAATTATATTATAATTATAATTATAATTATAATATATTATAATTATAATTAGTAATTATAATTATAATGTATAATTATAATTATAATTATAATTAATTATATTATAACTTAATCAAAGTTAGAATATAATATGAAAAATAATTATAAATACTTATTTATAAACAATAATTATAATTATATTATAATTATAATTATAATTATAATTATAATTATAATTATAATTATAATAATATAAATAATAATAATAATAATAACAATAATAATAATAATAATAATAATAAGTAATAATAATAATAATTAATAATAATAATAATTGTAATATATAATAAATAATAATAATAATAATAATAATAATAATAATAATAATAATAATAATAATAATAATAATAATAATAATAATAATAATAATAATAATAATGGACCTGTTATGTTTTCATAAGAAGAGGAAGAAGAAGAAAGATAATACTAATAAAAAAACGTAAATATGTTTCTTTTATTTCAGGGTTATTTTCTGAGTCTTTACTGTCTGTTCGTAGCGGTCCGTAGCTGTCAAACGCACGATGCTTAAAAACGATGTGATTTTATTAAATATTTACATCTTTTTAATATTTAAAGCTTTTTAATCCTGTTCGTCCCCACTTAAATTCATTGTTAATATCATATACTAACAGTATATAAAAACAAAATTAAAAAAAAACGAAACAAAATTGAGGAAGGCCTAAAACATAATAGGACCCTTACCACCAATCGTTGAGCAGTGAACAACGGCATTTCTTTCTTTGTCTCCTTTACTCTATATTATATCTTAGGTACGTACACTTACTCATTGAACTCTGCTCGCATTCAAACATATGCCGCTCAGTCATAAGAGATTAAATGAACATGTAAATCTTTAAATTACTAGTTAAAATTTAAGACATTTAAATATCCTAAAATATTGAACATTATTTTACTTTTAAAAAGGCAACATAGGTTAGGGCTCTGCATATTGATGCAGGTAACATCCGCATCCGCATCCGCGGAGCATCCGCACATTATTAAAGATCCGCATCCGCATCCGCATCCGTATCCGCATCCGCACCTTGGCGCACCCTTTGCGAGCAAATTTTAGTTGCGTGGGTGTTTATTGTCGAGATTTGATAAAGATTCTGAAAACAAACTTTAAATGAGACATGGGACTCGTCGACTCAACTGTGTATTGATGACTCATGATCCCACAGAATGAAGTTCATAATAATTTGAGTCAACAGATGGAAAGAATTGTATTGCTCAAAGAACCTCTTGCTTTGTACGCCAGTTAGTATTTCAAAGTTAACATCTTACTAAAGTGGAAAATGATATATCACACTGCATTAAGCTATTGAAATCGTTTCAAGAAATTACCAAAAAAACTGCAGCGCCTCTGCAACTTGTCTCCGATAATGCCATTAATCTCAACGTAAGGAAGCATTTTGAACCATCCTCAAATGAAAAATGATAGACGGTTTAAAAAGAATGGAAGATGTAAATAAAAACTATAGAGAAAAATGTTTTGATTCTGTGAAGTTTAGAGCTTTATTTATTGCATTAAGTAAATATCGGAATAATTAATGTTTTTTTGTACACAATATTAGAACCAGTTAAATAGTTCACTTTGTGTTGCAAGTGTATAAAAACGTTCAATTGCGAATAGCCTATATATTTGCCACTCATTTATAAGGAAGAAAACGAAATCTACAGACCAACACCTTCTACAAGTAAATCAATTACAGATTCACCTTGGAAGAAGTTCTACAACCCTAGTCAGAAGAAACTACGCATTACCAAAAGATGTAGTGCAAATGATTGAACACTATCACCAAGAAACGACAAAATAAAAATGATGATCCTATCAGTTGGTGGAAAGTTAAGCAAAATATTTACCACGCTTGAGTAACTGCAAGAAATACTTGGCCTGCCTTCAATTAGGTGTTATCCAAGTGAGAGTGTATTTGAGGCAATGTGGGCTAATATATGAGAAAAAGAGAAAGAAACTCTCAGCAGAAAAGGCAGAAAAATTGATGTTCTTCAAGCAAACCTTCCTATATTGAATTTCAATACTAGTACAAAAAGTATATAAATCCATTGTAAAATCTCTTCATTAAAGGGAGGAGGTTGGGGAAAGAGGTTGGTGGGGTGCATTCGAGTTGGGTCCCCGTTCCGTACCCTGGTAACACAATTATATTAAAAGATTGTGGCTAAAACTCGAAATAGATATATATATATATATATATATATATATATATATATATATATATATATATATATATATATATATATTATATAATATATATATATATCTATATATATTTATATATATATATATATATATATATATATAGATAATAATATAAATAATATAATATATATATATATATATATATATATATAATATAGTGGGGTGATATCTGACGATCTCCACCGATTTCTCGAAAACTGTTTGAGCTATCGTAATGAAACTTTGTATATGTTCTATTGGTATGTTAAACTGATCACATGCGAGTTTTCAAGTCGCTAGGTCGATTCTATGGGGTACCTCCCCCCGAGACTGAAGATGAAATTATGTTTTACTCCCTTTTGACGCTTCCAATTCCGAACGAATGAGTTAAGCCTAACGAGAGATAGGGCCAGTCGAACAGAGTGTTCAATTATTATTATTATATATATTATTATTATTATTATTATTATTATGATTATTATATTATTATTATTGATTATTTATTATTATTTATATATTATATTTAATATTAGTATTATTATTATATATTATTATTATTATTATTATTTATTATTATTATTATATTATTTTAGTTATTATTATTATTATTATTATTATTATTATTATTATTATTATTATTATTATTATTATTATTATTATTATTATTATTATTATTATTATTATTATTATTATTATTATTATTATAATTATTATAGTATTATTTTATCTATTATTATTATACGAAGAATCGATTGATGGGCTTGTGACCTATACCACGATGCGTCTCTTGTGGATGATCTGCACGCCGTCAACTCGGCACGCACGGCCAGTGCCGGTGCGAGTCAACGCTTCAGTTGATACCAAACATCTTCTAGAAACTCAAACTCTGAACCTTCACAAAAATTTCAGCCTCTACCAACATGTTGATTTTTTGGGGGGAATGGGGCACCCCTTCGGGGGGCAAACGGGGACGTAAACCTCGTCTACGACGAGGTTACCTCGTCATCTAACTCCACTCCAAATTTAACCCGATATGATAACTTTAACCCATGTAAATATATATATATAATATATATATATATATATATATAGTATAGTATATATATAATATATAAAATTTTTTTTTATATATATATATAGTATATATATATATAATATATAGATATATATAATATATATTATTATATATATATAAAAATTATATCGGAACCATAGGGTGAGCCGGAGCCGGAGCCGGAGCCAAAAATGATTCCCGTTCAGAATCGATTTCGAATCATAAACGATTCCCTTCGAGAATCGATTATTCATCTCGGTACGGAGTCGGAGTCGAGCCAGAGTCGGAGTCGGAGCGAGTCGGAGCGGAGTCCGGAGTCGGAGTGCGTAATCAGAATCACTCAGAATCGATTCCCATCAGGAATCGATTCTTAGTAATAATAATAATTAATAATAATAATAATTAATAATAATAATAATAATATATAATAATAATAATAATAAAATAATAATAATAATAGAATTAATAATAATAATAATAATTAATAATAATAGATAATAATAATAATTAATAAGCAATAAGCGAAAGCAAAAATAAGCCCCTCTCACCCCATCTCTCATTTAGGTCTTAAACTCATCGTTGGGATTGGAAGCGTCAAAAGGGCGTAAAACACATAATTTCTCTCGGGGGGAGGTACCCCTAGAATCAACCTAGCGACTTGAAAACTCGCATGTGATCAGTTTAACATATCAATAGAACATATACAAAGTTTCATTACGATAGCTCAAACAGTTTCGAGAATCGTGGATCGCTTTTTTTTGCACCTTTACACTATATATATATATATAATATATAATAAATATATATATATATATATATTTGAATATATATATATATATATATAATATATTATATATATATAATTATATATATATATATATAAGATATATATTATATATATATATAATATAATATATATATTTAATATATATATAACAGTATATATTATATATTATATTATATAATATATATATAATATATAAATTATATATTATAAATTATATATATTATATATATATATAATAGAATATATATATATATATATAGTATATATATAATTATATATATATAAATATATATATATATATATATAATATAGTATATATAAATTAATATTATATATATATATATATACTAAATATATAATATATATATATATATATATATATATTAATATATATATATATATATATTTATATATATATATATATATATACATATATATATATATTAATATAATATAATATATATATATATATATATATAAATATATTTTATATATATATATTATATATATATATATATATATATATATATATATTATATATATAATATATATATGATATATATATATATATACTATATTATATATTATATATATATATATATATATAATATATATTTATATATATATTATTAGTGATGCACCGGAGAGTAATTTTGGCCGGAAGACCGGAGCCGGAGCCGGAGAATGAAGAATTTAATCGGCTTGGAGGCCGGAGTCTCCGCCGGGAATGAAAGTTCATTATACTTACCTTTTATTTATTATATATATATATTATATAATATATTATATATATAATATTATATAATAATAATATATATCATATATATATATATATATATATATATTATATTATATATATATATGATATATATATATAATATAAATATATATATAGATAGATATATTATAGATATATATGGTTTTATTTTATTATTACAGATTTTATCTAAAATATTTGAAACTCTTATTAATTTCCTTTCTGGATATTATGTCTTCTCTAGTTTGGGATTACTTTAAGATTAAACTAAGCGATAATAGTAAAGCTGAGTGGCTTTTGTGCGCTACTAGAAATAACATTACTATCAAGAGGAAATCCAAAGAAAGGTTCAAAATATTATAGTATGAAAACCTTTACTGGATCATTCTTGAAAAGAAAAATAAAACACATATTTTGAAGATAAAAAGAAAATCTGAATCTCAAGAGGAAGGTGGCCGAAAAAGAATACATATATCACAGACACGCAGAGAAATCCATGCCATTCATATCATCAACTTTACCTCTAATTAAAAAAAAAAGATGTTGTTCAGCCTACACGTTCTTGAAATAACTGAGAAAACAAAGATTTGGGACATTAATGATAGAAAAAGCAAGAAATTCATTTCAAAATTGGGGAAATGATTGCTGTGGACAATCTGCATTTTCTTTTGTAGAGACTTTGGATTTAAGAGATTGATAAATCACGTATGTCCACAATATAAATATTCCATCAAGGCGTACTTTCAGAAGAAGATTATCCCAACAACAATAAAAGGCAAAAGTACAAAATCAACACTTCAGCTGCCATGAATTCAAGCAATATCATTAACATCACATATTTGGACAAACTCATATAACAATGAAAGCTTTATAAGTATGTCAGGGCATTGGATTGATAAAGATTTTCAAAGGAAGAGTGGAACATTACAAATCAAGTAGTTTTAGTGCTTCTCATTCAGCAGAAAATATATGTCTAAAAAGTGAGGAAATACTTAAGAGCTGGGATTTAAAAAAGAAAATATTCATGTGTCCTAACAGATAACGCACCAAACATTACAAAGAGAATGAGAGCGGACAGGTGTGTATAAATAGGAAATGTTTTATTCATTTCTTACAGCTAGGAATACATGATGCTTTATTTTCTCAAAAATCAACTAAAGATTAATTACTTTATGTAGGAAAATTGTGGGTCATTTTAGTAGATCACCAATTGCTACAACTAAGTTAACTGAAATTTAAAAATCTCAAAATTTGCCAATACACAAGCTTATCCAAGATGTGGAAACAAGATGGAATTCATCATATTATATGCTGCAAAGAATCATAGAGCAAAAAATTGCAATTACTATATATTCTTCAAATTCGAAAAATAATCTAAAAATCTTAAATGCAAATCATTGGAAGCTAATGGAGAATATAATTAGATTGCACAACCCCATTTGAAGAAGTTACTAAAAAGAAGCGATGTGAGATGATGTAGATTTTACTTTTTGAATACCTGCAAAGTTAATGCATGCAAAAGATTTGTTAGCAAAAACTTGGAAGTTATAGCGTGATAAAAACTATGGAAGATGAACTTTTAAATTCTGTTACTGAACGTTTTGGTACCATTAAAGAGAAGAAACTTTATGTACTTGCAACAGTTCTAAATCCACAATACAAATTAGCTCCCTTTGATATTATTGATCAGAATAAAATAAAATTTATGCTAGAAGAAGCAAAACTTTTTATAAAAGTTAAAGAGAATATTACATTAAGTTCAGATTCTGATGAACAAAATAATGATCAAAATGATCAGTCTCATACAGATTCACATGAAGAATCTGAAAATGAAACGGCAGATATTGAGAAGGAAACATTCAATTTTCTGGAAGTGCTTTGATGACATGCCTACAAAAAATCGTCAGAAGAAAATGAAAAATATTCAGATATTCAAACCAAGTGGAACTTATCAAAGGAGAAAAAAGTTAAATGCAAGCGTAGAAGCAGCAGTGAGAGAGAGAAAACAACATGAATTAGAAAATACTATTCGAACTATTTTGGATAAATATTTTGCAGCACCACTTATGGAACGAAAATCGGATGCTGATCCTGTTATGGTGGAAAGAAAGAAAAGCTCTTTATCCTGATTGCATCTTACCTGAATTAGCTAGGAAATATCTCTCTGCCCCACCTTCAAGTGTAATTAGCGAGATAATGTTTAGCCAAGCAGGAAATATTTATACAAGTAAAAGGAATCGTCTTTCTCCAACACTAGCTGATCAGCTCCTGTTTCTTCATCATAATTTAAGAGCATTTGATTTTAAATAATTAGAGAGATGGTTACCTAAATAGCAATGCATAAAGCTATTTAACTTTCCTTTTCACTGACTTTGTGTTTAACAATATAATTTAATTTTCTCAAAAAATTCTATTGTGATACTCTATACCAGGGGTGGCCAACCTTTTGCATACCATGCGCCAATTTTTTCACAGACGAGTTCAGATGCGCCATACAACTCATAATAGACATAATTAACATTTTTAAATGATTTAATATTTTAATTATTTTATGAAAAACAATATCTATTTCAACACATTAACATTACTTGCCATTAATGGGACTTTTGAGCCTGTTTGGATTCCGCTAGTCTTTCAATGTTTGGTGTAAAATTTGTTACTGAGAGCAGCAGAGAATTCTTCAAATTTGAATCACTTATTAGCGACCTTGATTTGCTTTTAATCAATTTCATGGATGAAAATGCTTGTTCACATCTGTATGTCATTTCAAAACGACATATACAACTTTTTGCAAATATTCTTAGCTTCGGGAAATGTTCACAGGGTAATGAACTCCAGAAATTAATTATGTCAGAATTGTTTTGATTTGGAAAAAGCTCATCAAATTTCATTTTTAATAATGAATTTGTTTTTCAATCAATCAGTTCCATTTGTATGTTACTAGGCGTCTGCATTACGTTTTTTTCACTAAGTAAAAGGGTTTACAAATGCGAGCATGCAGTTTTCTTCTTTAGCAAAATCATGAAAACGACTTTCAAATGACCCTTGCAATATCTTGATTTTTTCAATATATTTGTTCAAATTGCTATTATCCAGTGCACATTCACTCTGCTCCTTCAGGTGTGGAAATTGACTTAAATCCTCATTTCCTAACTGAGAGATGAACAGTTTTATTTTTATTTTAAATGAACTGATGCTATTGACTAAACTTGAAAATAGTTTATTCTTGCCTTGTAGTTTTAAATTTAGATCATTGAGATGGCTAGTAACATCAACTAAAAATGCCAAATCAAATAGCCAGTTGTTGTCAAATAATAGGGTTCTTTCATCAGGTAGCTCATTTTTCTGTTTAAAAATTAGAAACAGCATTTTTCAATCACCAAAATCTACTCAGAACCTGTCCTTTAGAAAGCCAGCACACCTCTCAATGAAGGACAAGTTCACCATATTCCAAATCACAGTATTCAAATTCACAGTATTTTCTGAATTCTCGTCTATTTAATGTTCTTGCTCTAATTTTATTCACATATTTAACAACCGGTAGCATAACATGCTGCATATTTAAAGTTTTTCCACACAGTGCCTCTTGTGATATAATGCAATGATTTGTAGTACAGAATGATTTTAAAAATTGCCATTGACGTTTACCTATCAGACGAGCTCGTCCAGGACACACAATAATGAGTTGCTATAATCAATTTATATTTTGCTAAGCATGCGATTCCTTTCCAAATATGTCTGATCCCCTGTTTTACCATTGCAATGACTCCAGACTGGCAAGTTCTTCAAAGACATTAGAATTATCATCGATTCCTCTTACAAAAATGCTAAACTGGGCAACATCACATATGTCCGTTGATTCATCAAAAGCTAGAGAAAAGAAAGTACAAGAATGGACAAGGTCTTCCAGTTGCTGAAATACATCATGAGAGAGTTCCTCGATACGTCTCGTAACTGTCTGCTTGATACAGCACATTCGTCTGCTTTCCTTTCAATACCTTTATTACCAAGATGTCGTTCAAATATTTGGAGACAAGGCTTAACAATTTCTTCCCCGCCAGAAACAGGTTTCTTTTTTTCCCCAATGCTAAAGCAATTTCATATGACGCTTCTGTCATCGCCAAGTCTTCACAACCTACTAGCAAATATATTTTGTCTTCTTCTGATTTCTTCCTTTTTCTTAGTCACATATTCTTTTCGTAACTCAGACGAAGAACAAGCTTCATTTTTTTTTCTATGTTAGTCTGATGCTGTGTTTTATAGTGTCTATTAAGATCATATATTCTATTATGTGAAAGAGTACTTTCTCAAACAATACGAAATAGTTTTCCTGATGGACTTGCTATAAAAAACAATAACATTGTGATATTTGTTACATACTTCTTTATATCTTGCCATATTTAACAAATTTCTGGAAATGAAATGAATTTTAGTTTTCATTAAATAAATTTGTAAAAAATAAACAGACGAAGCCCAGTTAAAATATAAAATCTCCCAAAAAAGTAGCCCGTAGCAATGCGCTACTTAAAATCATCCAATGCGCCACGTTTGGCGCATGCGCACGGTGGCCACCCCTGCTCTTACAGTATCGATAACACTGTACATGCACTTTTAATATATATGATATATAATATATATATATATATATATATATATATATATATATATATATAATATATAATATTATATTATAATATATATATATATATATATATATATATATATATATATATATATATATTATATATATAATATATATATAATATATATATATATATATATATATATATATATATAATAATTAGTTAACTACTTTGTCGTAGGTTAAAAAATTTAATAATTTAAAGATTAAGAATATATATCATAATTTTTTAGTCTTTGGTCAGATATGACATGTAGTTTAAAAGTTCTTTTACCAATTTTATTTACCTAGTCACTGTATGTGCATTTTAAAGCTAGATTTTTTCAAAAGTGTATTGTTGTTAGGGGTATCATTTTGGATATCAAAAACCTTTTAAGTTGTTTTATCAAAATAATTAGTCAATTTTATTAGATATTATTATGTTATAATTATTAGTTATAGTTTGACTTATTATTATTCACTACAAACAAAAAAAAATTAAAAATAATTTTTTTACCTTTTTTTGTATGAAACAGTTCTTCTAAATAAATTTAATTCATAAATGTCTTATTATTACTTTCAATGAATTTTAACTATTTTTATTTTCAAAACTACCTTTCAGAAAATATAGATCTCCGCCGCAGGAAAGCGCGAACTAGATGTCTCCGGCCGAGCCGGAATCTTAAAAAGCCGAACTCCGGCCAATTCCGGAGCCGGAGCCGAGATCCGGTGATCCCAATATATCTATAATATATATATAATATATATATATATATAATGATATATATTATACTATATATATAATATAATATATATATATATAAAAAATATATAATATATATATATATTATAATATATATAGGATATATATATATAATATATATATATATATAATTATATATATATATATATATATATATTATATATATATATATATATATATATATTATATATATATATAAATATATATATTAAAACAGCTGCATCAGCGGAGTTAACATCAACATCCGCATCCGCATCCGTGGATGCGAAAAAAGCACATCTGCTGCATCATTATCTCTGCATAATCGCAGTACTTTTTTGTAAGGATAATAATTTTATTATTATTATTATTATTATTATTATTATTATTATTATTATTATTATTATTATTATTATTATTATTATTATTATTATTATTATTATTATTATTATTATTATTATTATATATTAATGCTTACTTGTACGAAAGCGTCACATCTCTTTTTATATCATTAAGTTTGTTTTTTCCTGGAAGTAATAATAAAGATTTTTATTAAACTTTTAGTTGCGGTGTGAAAAATTTTAAGGAGACAAAGAGGCTATATACAGTAAATCAATATTACCGTAAAATTAAAATTTAAATATAGTATTTATTTGACATTATTAAATAAGAAAAATGTAAAGATACTAATATATTGAACGAGAATTAATGATAGATTTTATTAAAATGTTTAAAATCGATAATGAATTTTTTTTTTTTTTAAAATTTGTGTTCACGAAATAAAATTTTAACTTTTATTGTAAGTCCTTTAAAAAAACTGACTGAAACTTTAAACAAAAAATTAGGTTTCTTGATGGACTCATACAAGAATATCATAGAGTAAGCAAAATGACTAATAACTTTCTCTTTCTGCTATAAAAGTCAGCATACAGTTTAAAGTCCGTCACGCACTGAAAATTATAAAAATATAGAAATAAATAAAATTTGTCCATCAAAATATTGACGCAGATGGCTACTATTATTGCAGAAGAATTTTAGTTTTTGGTATCAGACAAATTCTCGTCTTGTACTCTTCATCAGCTTTTAGTTATTTTTTTTTCTAAATATTAATATATATTGTCTCAATAAAAACATTTTTGAGTTCAAAATGTAAGAAAATATTCTAAACCTCTTCCCATTATACATTTCCAAATTACGTCTTGATATATATATATATATATATATATATATATATATATATATATATATATATATATATATATATATATATATATATATATATATATATATATATATATATAATATATAGAGTATATATATATATATATTATATATAAATATATATATATATATAAATTGAGGATATAATTTTATTTTAAGAAGAGTGTAAGTGTATACTTCTTTTCCTTCTAAAATGTTTTCTTAATTTGTTTTGGTTAATTATCTTCTAACACTCTTTCAACAAATTTTTTTTTCCACTTTCGCTTTGAAATACATAATTATGGATTTTTAGTATTGTGGTTTTTTGATACCTGTTTTATATATTATAACCTCTAGAATGTTAGTTGTATCTATTTATACTTTCACAAATATATAATCTTTAATGATAGCTTTATTTTTTATTCATATATATTAGGGTTATGAAACCATTATAAGAATATTCAAGTCTACTCATTTTCGCATTCCGATTTCAATCTTTTTGGGGGGGGGGGATATCGTGATTTCGATCCCTGTCTTGATTCCGATTCCATTTATTAAAACCACGTGATTCTGATTTTGGTTACTATTAAGTCTACTTAGGAATTTTCGACTTTCAAATCCTACTTCTATTCAGATTCTATCTCTGAGAAAGTTTTAATCTTAATACCGTTCCTGATTTCAATTCACCGAAATCTCCCCGATTCCATCGATTCAGTGTTTTGATTCCGATTCAAATTCCACAGCAGTGCTATCCAATTCTATTAACAAAGTAATTTTAATTTTTTGTCTTCAATTTTCCTTTTATCAACGATGATCAGTAAGGAATTTCCTCTCACAACTCATTTTTACTATCTTCTATGGTATTACATTCCCAACTAATTTATCAAATGATCGCTCATATACTTTTAACAAATACAATAAATGTAAAGTATTTTCATATATTAACACATTCGATTATAATTTTGTAGCTTCGATCTCGAAGATCGTACATATACCAGGAGGCAAGTTGGTGAAAATCCATTTGAAGCCCGTTCCCGTCAGTCAATTCCTTCCATTTCATCGACGCAAATTTAGGGTGAGGCTACAAATTAAGTTCACAGTCATACTTCCTGGTAAGCTGAGTTATCCCTTTGTTCCTTTATCTAACTCAAAACATGGATTCAGACAAAAACACTCCACAACCACCCATCTAACTAAATCAACAAGGCATATCGGGATTGGCTTTAACAAAAATCTCCCTGCTTCTTGGAAACTTCTTGTCCCAATATACATCGCAAGGATTTTGACACAGTTCTTAATATATAAAATGCCAAATACTAATATTACCATTAAAGGAAAAACTTTCAGCTATATCATTCAGCTAAATTTAAACAAGGACGATGCTCCCGTCACACACAAAATCTATAACGACGTCCCTCAAAGCATCATCCTCTCACCAATACTTTTTAACGATCTTCCAAACCCACTTCCCTTTCTATAAAAATCGAGAGCGTTGTAGACGATCATACAATTGTAGCTCAAAGCCTCTCCGGTGACACAGCACACATAGATCTACAACAGTATATAGGCTAGCTGGAGCAGAGGAAAACAAGAACCGAATTACAACATCTAACCCAAAATCTCTAATAATAATACCCACAACTGATAAAAGAGAATAAAATTTTAATCCAACAATTTACCATTCAAATAATATACTCATTTTTAATAAGTAACATACCATCTTGGGCTTGACTCTCGACCTACATATGACATTTACCCTCCAGATAAACAACATTATATCCAAAATAACACATAATTTAAAAACGTTGTGAGCGCTAGCAGGAACAAACTTTAGACAATAAAAGAAATCAATTCTATATTATACAGGCAATATCTACATACCAACCTAAATTACGCATAGCCCACCTGGGCCCCACAATTTCAAATTCTAACATTCAAAAACTAGAAGTTGTTCAAAACAAAGTCTTAATGACACTAACCGGTTGGCTCCCCTCTACACCTATACACCATCTTTTGACTGAAACAAAATCCTCCCTATAAAAGCCCACCTTGATATGATAAGGTGTCAATTTTGTGATAAATCACTATTAACGGATCACCCCCTACAATAAAAGTTACAACATTTACCCATATCTAGAAGGATGAGAGCTGCACTGGCGGAATAATATTCTGATATTTACAACAGAATGCTCCCTACACCACATGGCACCTCCATAATTAAATACATTCAAACTCAATTAACCAAAGAAACGTTCGCCTCACACCAAAGTAATACAATACTTCAAGCATGTCCACTCGAAATATTCAACAGGGAACAAACTATGTATCGCTAGACACGCTAGATTCTGTTCTTGGCACTACCCCTCCCTTCAGCAATACAAATTGAACTATTTCAACGATTCCTTCCCTACTGTCAAAGAACCATTCCCAATCAATTGACAATACAAAACATCTTATTATAGATTGCCCTGTTTTAGCGAACATGAGACAAAATTTTAGTACCCCTTACGTTAACTGTTTTCTGGGCTCAGCCGGCATTGGTGACAAAGTCTCTCGAGGTCGCACGTTTCTCGTAGGTGGGGAGCAGGGAGAGACAAAGTAAGCAGTTTGACTATAATTTGGATGCTCTTTTTCGAATACAATGGTTTTATAAATATCACCTGATTCACCACTCTCATATGACCTGCATTCTTTAAAATCACTAAATATCTTCTTTCTTATTGCACTAACTTTACAATTCAGTGAGCAATCATTAAGTCTTTATATATCATTAACTCTTTTTCTTTAGATATTAAAACTATTTTCGAATTTTCAATCATTTTCCCAAACCAAACGTTCGATGCAAATTTATATTTTTTAATACTTTTGCCCTATGCAGTAACTTCAACTATTAGCCCCATCTATTATTTTGGGGGTTTTGCATTCATAATTTAAAAAAAAAACATTTTCAAAGATTTTTATATAAAGGTTATTCCTGC
>JABUQX010088951.1:2500-25000 GCA_015478945.1 Trachelipus rathkii | reverse complement strand
TATATATATATATATATATATATATATATATTATGGTGACCCTTATTTTCGAAGTTTGAATTTTCTTCGCACTATCCCCAAGTTTGGTTCCATTTTATAAGAAAAGCATCTGTGCAAAATTTCAGCCTAACTGGATAAAGGGAAGGGGTGCTCTTAGGACCTTGAAAGTCAGACAAATAAAATGTCACTGAAAAAGTGACTTTTACTTGTTTATCTATCAAAATATTAATTATTATATGCAGAAATATATGGTAGGAAAGTTGAAGAGATGTTAAACATCTCTCATTTTTCTCGTATGACTAAAGTCATCATTCATGTCAAATCTTTCTAAAAATTTTCTAGTTTCGATTGAAATCCAATTTCGTTCCATTATGTTGTTAATAATTTCTAGGACTTTTTCGATTTCTATTTGTATTATTAGCCTCTTATTTTTCTTTGAAGATTCTGTCTCGCGATTCAAAACAATTGCCATTTTCAATTTTGACTCACACGGCAAATGTGGATAAAAAGCTAATGCGACAACTTCAGGGCTCAAAGACGATGAATGACTCTTTCGGTTTTGTTAAGCAACGGTATAGATGTTGCGTTTGATAGCTTAATATTCAAAAAGTTTCGAAAGAACCCTGAAATCCAGATACGGTGCTTTTCCTAGAGGCGCCAATTACATTCTATTATAAACACTGATCAGAAAAAAATAAGAAACATCGCGATCGCGTTCTCCCTTGGAATAATGTAATCACCTGATAAACAGAAAGATGCCGAAGTACAAAAGTATTTACACTTCAATTTTCCGAAGTGAAGATGATCCCTTGAACACGGAAAGATATTTATTGTTGAAAATGAAGTTAAAGGGTCATCATTTTGGGACGAATAAAAACATAAAAATACTGTAACACTAGAAAAAAACACGTTTCAGAAAAATGACCTCCGGTACTGCTATGAACAGTAGAAGAAACGTAGGATCCACTGTGTTACCTCCCAATGGTTATACGTCGAAGTGAGATAACTTGCAATTTCAGTGGTAACCAATACATAAAATTAACATGACATCAATAATACATTTACTTTTAAATTATAACATGCATATATATATGGTAGTATGGCGCGTTATAGGTATATGGTATAGTATGTAGCATATATATATATATATATATATATATATATATATATATATATAGATATATAAGTGTTTATATATAGAAATAGTTATATATTATTTGTGTTTTTCTTACGTTTTATATATATATATGGTTCTCCCTCTCTCTGCAGTCTAAATGGCAAGCACGCATACAAGCAGGCATATATATATATATATATATATATATATATACATACATATATATATATATATATATATATATATATATATACATACATGCGCCCTAAGCTCAGTGGTAACTAACCAAAACAAAGTGAGGGTCCTAGATTTGCACTTCATCAAGTGGGCAGTCTATGTATATTCACTTCCCGCCATAATAAACCCCTTGATAACTGCATGCGTCTATTAATCAACGAAACTACGCTAAAAATACTGCTGTAACTCCCTCATAGCTGGAAAAGCTCGCCCTCCTACATAGTGGGAGGTCTTTTTGCCTAAATATATATATATATATATATATATATATATAGGGTATATATATATATATATATGGTGAGGTATATATATAGTATATATATATATATATATATATATATAAGTATATATATTTTTATATATATATATGTTATATATATATATGTATATATAGTTATATATATAGATATAGTTATAAGATATATATATATATATATATATATATACTTATATATATATATATTTATATATATATATATATATATATATATATATGATAAGTATATATATATATATATATATAGTGTTGTTATAGCAGGTATATGTATATATATATATATATAAGTATATACATGGGCGTAGGTGCAGGATTTCATTTTTAGGTGCGTTGGTGATATATATAAGATATAGTGTATATATATGTAGTAGTTATATATATTAGTTATATATATATATATGGCAAGTGGTATATATATATATAGGTACAGTAGGTTACATATATGTATATATATATATATATATATATATATATATATAAAGTGTTTCTTTATCGTGCCGCTAAATGTTATCTAATATACCGAGAGTTCAGGCGGAGAATACCGTCATCAGAAGAAGTAGCTGTGGCGCGCACTCAGCTAGGATGACTTCTGCTACTATGATAACGAAACACATTAAAACTATAAAAATGTATGTTTATAATACGTTTGTAATTAGTAGAAATTACTCCTTCAGTATCTATCGATTGATGTATCTTTTCAGTTTTTCTACTAATAAACCCTAAAAACGTCGTCTGGCAAACATATATAAGGTTCAGTTTTTTATTTCGCCAAGATTTAGGGGGGCAAGTGCCCCCCTGCCCCCCCGCCCCCCTGCATAGCACCATATATATATATATATATATATATATATATATATATATATATATATATATATATATATATATATATATATATATATATATATATATATAGTTATATATATATTATATATATATGTTATATATATATATATGATATACATATAGAGTTAAGATAGCAAGAGAGCATATGGCGCAGGCAAGAGAGGCTATATATATATGCTATACTATATATATATATATATATATATATATATATATAGTATAGATATATGTTTTTATAGATAGAAAAATCTTTCTGTATAGCTACTTAACTTTTATTATTATTATACAAACACTTATTCCCTCAAGTGGGGTAGTGGTACGTGCAGCTTCCCTAATTCATATTTTCTTTCATCTCATCTCCCCCTCACCCACCTCCTCCATTCCATTCTCTCTCTCTCGCCAACACCCTACCATCCTCCACCCCCTCATCCCTCTCTCTTCCAGCATTTCCTTATTCCATCCATCCACCTTCTTCTCGGTCTCTCCCTTCCTCTTCTTCCTATCCCCTCCGCCCCACCCCTCCTCAACCACCCTCTGTTCTCCACCTCTCCAGATGTCCAAACCATCTAAACATACTTTCACTTCTCACTCAAACCATTTTTTCCAATCACATCTCTCTTATCACCCTATTCCTAATCCTCTCTTTTACTAACCCCACATACCGTTTCCCAACCCTTTCATCTCAAACACTCCAGCTTCTTCTTGGACCTAGCATTCAACCCCAATCTCCCATGTTTCACACCCATATAGTACTGCTGGAACACATATTTTTTCAAACACTTATCTCAAGTTTATGTGATAAATCCCCTTTCCATACTCCCTAGGACCACCTACACACGTTTCCCATTCCTTCTCGTACTCTGTGATTTATCTCTTCCTTCATCCCTCCTTCCTTACCCAAATCCATCCCTAAATATCTGAAAACCTTTACTTCTTCTAATACTACACCTCCTACTCTAATCTCTAACCCCATCCCCTCATCTGTTTCCTCCTCCTCAAACACTAACACTTTACTCTTTCCTGGATTTATCTTAAGACCCTTTTGTCCACACACTCTCTCAAACTCCTTCACCAAATACTACAGCCCTTCTGAATTCCTCGCCACTAAGGCAGTATCATCCGCAAATAGTATCATGTTCACTTCCCATCTATCACCCCTATCCATCAATTCCACCCCTCTCCCCTCCCTCATCATTCCTCTGCAGACACTCTCCATAAATAAATTGAAAAGCCACGGTGACATTACACATCCCTATCTTAACCCTCTCTTTACCCCAAACATCTCACTCTCCCCCCCTAATACTCTCACACACATTCTGTTATTCCTATAAAAGGCCCTAATACTTTTACCTAATTTACTTACTCCAAATTCCTCCAGCACCTTCCATAATTCTCCCCACCCTATCATATGCTTTCTCCAGATCAAGAAAACACCTGTACACTTTCCCTTTCCTTTCTATATCTTTCTCCACAAGCATCTTCATCGTGAATACTTGATCCACACACCCCCTTCCCACCCTAAATCCTCCTTGTTCTTCCCCCAATCTCTCCACCGTTAAATCTCTCACCCTCTCAATTAGTATTCTCCCATACACTTTCCCTACTTCACTCAAAAGACGAAGAGCTCTATAATTCCCACACTCCATCCTATCCCCTTCCCCTTATACAGGGGGGGGAACCCAACAACCATCCTCCCAATCCTGTGGAACTCCCCTCCTCCAACATAAATTATATAACCTACACAGCCATTCCTCCACCCCCCTGCCTCCCATCTGTAACATTTCCATACCTTCACACCATCTAGACCTGTGTGGACTTTCCTTTTTTTCCTTAGTTAACGCTCTAATAATTTCATCCATTTGTATTTCCAAATCCTCCTGCCCCACTTCCCCCCCCAACCTCACCTCTTGTAAATCCTTCTCATCTCTCCCACCCATTTCATTCAATAATCCTCTAAAAAATTCCCCCCATCTTTTCCCTCAATCTTATCCCTCCCCCTCCTATCCATTCCCCTTCCCCTCCTTTACCCTCTCCCATAACCCTCCATCTTCTTCCTTTTTTTATTACTTCTTTCCAGAATATCTTGCGCTCCCTGTTTCAAAATTTTCTGTCACTTTCTACACCATTCATTAGTTTGCATTTCTCTTCTCGCTCCCTCTCCACCGTCCCTTTTGCCGCCACTTAACCCTCTATATTCCTCCCAGCTTCTCTCCTTCCTCTATTCCCCCCTCAACCATTTCACATAAACTTCTTTTCTTTCACCAACCCTTTTCACCCTCACTCCAAATTCATTCACTCCTTCCTTCTACTTGCTCCCCACCTTTCACCCACATATCCTTCTGGCCTCTTCACAAATTGTCTTCAAATCTCATCCACTCCCTCCTCCACTCCTAACTGGGTCCTCCCATGTCCTCCACTTCTTATCCTCCATACCCCCCTCATAAAACTCCCTCTCCCCACACATTGCCTCATCTAATTCTTTCCACCTTTATGACTTCACACCCTCCTCCTTTATTTTCTTCCCTAACCGTTACCTCTCCCTACCCTTAATCAGCAAATCCACCAAATAGTGATCAGATACCCCCCTACCTGCCCCTCTGAATACATTTCTACATCTAGTAATCTGCCCCTATCTTTTTTTATTTATACACACATAATCCAATATCGCTCCCGTTATCTCACTCTTCCATGTATACTTAAGGATTTTCTACCTTTTCTGTCCAAGTATTCTAATTATCATTCTTCTATCAACACACAATTCTAACAGACTTTCTCCATTTTCATTCCTTTCCCTGCCTCTAAATGCGGACTCCATAATTCTCCCATCTCTCTCCCAAATTCCTTGCACCAAATCTCCTAAGAAACAGCCTTAATATTTACCCTAAACTTCTCCTAACATTCACCAACCTACTCCAAAAATCTTCTCCTCCTCCTCCCTGCTCCATTTACTGGTGCATACGCGCATATAAACCCACATTTCCCCCAAATTTCATTTCATTTTAACCCACATTATTCTCAAACTCACCCATTTGCACATTTTTACCTTTACCCCACAACTCTTTCCTCAAAATAATTATTCCTACCCCCTTCCCGCCCCTCACTCTCTCAGTTCACCCCTTGAAATCATACCTTAAATTTTCTTTCTAAAGTCCATCTCCTTCTATCCTTTCAGCTTTGTTTCGGTCAACCCTAGCACATCCAACTTTTTTCTTCGAACATTAAGCCCACTTCTTCCCTTTTCAAATCCTCTCATTTATCCCTCTCACATTCATACAACCCACTCGAATCTAATCTCTTTTACCCATCCTAGCTCTTTACTCCCCCTTACTCCCTTTATCCTGACCCTCTTATTCACCACTCTACTTTCCACTATTCCCACACTTGATTGGCTGCACGCTTACCGGGATCCCAATAACCTGAGGCACTTCCCCTAATACCTCAAGCTCCAAACCCTGCTCAAACAACCACACCCTCTAAAAAATCCTAAATCTATATTCTAAAAACTAATTGGCTAATTTTTATAGATAAAACTTAAATTAACACTTATGTTGTTATTAAATTAATACTTTGATGTGTTATTCTTCCTACTATTGAAGACACTCCTCTTCTTCTCAGCTTTCGAATCTATTCCTATAGGAAAAATCAGAAGGATCATTGATGCCAACTCTTTCTGTCTTGAAGATACTCTTCCAGAGTACCTTTGCTTTTTTATATACTTAATTCTTTCTTGCTTGATATTTTATTCTATCCTGATGTTGATTCGCAACACTAGTATTTTAATTTTATTTGAATTATTATAATAAGTTGTACTCTAAAGCCTTGAGGAGATCTTTTTCACGTAAATACAAAGTAGAAAGCCTCAGTAAATTTCTTTCCTGATGATGATTTGTAGTAACACTTGTATTTAAATTATATATTAGAAACACCTCAGTTACTTTTACTAAGTTGCACTTTGATCCTTTAGATCCTTGAATATTCTTCTTCAAGTAAAATAAGGCAAAAAAACCTCTATACAATCTAAGAGTCCAAAAGCACTTATAATGGAAATTATGCCACTTCACAATATATTTATCCAACAAAAATTCACTTATTATATCATCTTCAATGCATTTTTAAAATCATAAAATAATAATTATTTTTCTCATTTTTGAAAAAAAAAATTTTCAAATTCAAAAAGTTAATCTTTTGTAGAGAACTTTATTTCATAAAATTTTCTTTTTCTTCACTTTAGCTAAGATTCCCAGCTGTTTTCCTTCTATATCTTCTGTTTATAACACGTCTTAATCCAACGGTATCAGAACTATATATATATAGTTATATATATATATATATTTTTTAAAATATAAAAAGAACCCAATAAATAGCTATTTTTCGTGTTTTTTTAATTATTTCTGTTTTGAATTTGATGGAGCAAAAGCCTTAAGAAAGATCTGGCAATAATTTTGAAATCTGTAATGCTGAAAGCACCTTCGTTTTGTAGAAATCGTTTCCGACTTACGATGAAAACTACTTTAGGAATAAAAGTTTTCATTCAGATCATGCAGATTCAGAGAAGGAAAGAAAGATCTCGTCTAACCTTTTAAGATCTCATATATAAATGGAAATTATTAAACCTTCCATTTTGGATTTCCCCATCAAAAAATCCCCAAGACGGCGCAAAACAAAACGGCGAGAATGTTGCCAGTGGATTCCATTGCTTGAAAGTAGACCCACATATATATATATATATAGCAGCAGAAAGAGCAGTGTGAAAGAGAAAGAGCATATATATATATATATATATATATATATAGTAGTATATATATATATATATATATATATATATATATAGTATATGACTACAATCTACCTTCTAATCTTCGGCGAAATTGTATGAATCGGATGGGTACATTGAATGTCAGAGGAATAAATGTTGAGGAGAAGAGAGAGAGGTGATGGATGTGTTTTTAGAAAGGGGGCAAATTTGATTTGCTCGCTGTGACTGAAACAAAGATGAAAGCGAAAAAGGTGAAATTAAGTGGTGTGATGTGAAATGTGTGCGTGCTGGTGTGGGAAGAGAATGAGAGAGAAGAGAAGGAGTTACTTTTATGAGTGACCTGTGGTATGAAGCTATGGCAGACTTTGATTGTGTGAGTCCTAGAATTCTAATATTTAAATTTAAGTTTTTGAAAAGGTCAAGGTATGTGTGTGGTTGTGACGTATGGTCCATATCTGAGGGAAACGTTGAAGAGTACATATGATTTTTTGGGATAATCTGGAATGATGTTTTGGATGGGGTGAGTAGGAGCTTCAGATTGATAGTTTTGGGGACCCTGGAATGGTTGGATAGGTGATCAAAAAAAGGGATGGTATAACAGGTGGTTTTGGGGTGGCGGGAGAAAAATGAGAATGGTAGAAGTACTTCATTTCGCAATATAGATACAAGTAATAGTTACAAAGTAGGCACCATACTATACAAATGGTAGTAGAGATGGTATCGAAGTGAAAAGTACAGATTGATTTAGTGTTGGTGAAGAAGGAGATGTTGAAGTATGTGTTGATGTTAAACGTTGGGGTTTAGAATGGATTATCGATCATTACACAAATTTTATATGTAAAATTGCTAGTGGGGTTTTGATGGAGAGGAAGGTGATGATAGAAAGGAAGTAGGTAAAATTAAGAGTGAGTTAAGTGTGCAAGATAATGATATATGTAAGAGCTCGCTACAAAAACGGTTGAATGTGAATGCTGATATTTACAAATCTGGGGGCAAATGAAGGTAGGAAATTGTTAGTAGTGCAAAGGAAGTGGGTGGAAAAGTAGGGGAAGTAAGAATGTTAAAAGCTGAATGGTGGAATGAAGAGGTATGAAAGCGGTTAAAGGTAAAAAAGAAGCGTGGTTGAATGTACCAAAAGCAAAATGATGAAGATTCAAAAGAAAGATGCTTGAATTATATATGAAAAGAAAAAGAAATACTAAAAGGTGTATACGTAGGAGAAAACAAGAGGTAAAATGAACAGCTTGAAGGAGGATGAATGGGGACTTACAAAGAAATAGGAAGCTCTTCTGGAAGGAAGAAAAAGGTTAAGAATGAGAATAAGGGGAATCTCCTTAGAATAAATAGTCAGGGATGGTGCTTTTTGTAACTGATTGATGAAATGGATGAGGGGAGTGTGGAAGAACACTTTCGAAAATTGCACAATATTAGCAACAGTAATGATGAGTGTTAGTGAATGTGTGCGGTTTTGATGGTGAAAGAAGAAAATGATAAAACAGGTTATTAGTAAGGAGGAGGTAATGGGTAGGGGTGAGAAAGTTGAAGAATGGTAAATCTGCAGGTAAGATATACATGAAATTACTGGTGAAATGATCAAGAGCGGAGGCGAGATGGTGATTGATTGATTTGGAAGTTGTGTAATAAAGCGTTTATGGAGGTGATAAATCATGATTGAGGCAGAAGTGGTAAGAGTACCCTTGTATAGTGGGTAAGGGAGAAAAGTAAGGGAACTGTAGAAATTATAGGGGAATAAGTTTATTGAGTGTTGTAGGGAAGGTATATGCTGGTATTTTGGTCGAAAGAGTGCGTCGAGTGATCGAGGGACTGATTGCGAAGCAAAACAAGGTGCGTTTAGGGAGTGGTAGAGGATGTGTGATCAAATCTTTACATTGGAAAAAATGATTGAGAAAAACAGGGAGAAGAAGAAATAAAATTATTAGGTTTTATGGATTTGGCAAACAGTATGTGTATGATAGAGTTAGGGAAGCAGTTAGTGGCAGGTGTTAGTGATATATGGTGGGTTGGTGGTAGGCTTCTGAACAAATCAAAAGTATGTATGACGATAGGAAAGCGTAAGAATAAACAGGTCGGGTGGTGATTGGTTTAGGATGAATAGCGGAGTAAGACAGGGCTGGGGGCTGTGTTATGGCCTCTCATTATTCAATTTAGATGATGACAAGTCTATGAAAGAATTCCGAGGTGGGACAAGTGGTGAAACCTAAAATAGAATGGTGAGAATGGAGTTGAGTGAGAAGTCTCCCCATTACATGCGGTGGACATCTGGTTCTTGTGTGGCGAATCTGAAGAGTCTGAGTGATTGATAGAGAGATTTGGCAGGGTGTGAAAGGGAGGGCTGAAAGTAAACGTGATGGGCATGGTTATGGTCAGGAGTATATCACACTCCTCAGTGAAGTTACAAGTTCAGATGGTGAGCAGCCAGAAACAAGTGCTCCTAGAGTTTAAATATTTAGGGTATATGTGTTGGATGAGAAGGGAACGGACGATGCAGAGTGTAGTAGGAAAGTTGTGAATGGCAGGAAGGTGGCTGGTGCAATTAAATCGTTGGTGAATGCAAAGGGACTAAGTCTTGAGTGTGCTAGGGTCTTACATGAGGGTATGTTGTTACCTGTGTTATTGTATGGTAGTGAGACTATGGTCTGGGAATAAGAAAAGTATAGATCTAAAGTTCAATGTGTTCAGATGGACAATCTTAGGGGTGTAAGAGTCAGGTGAGAAGAATTGATAAAGAGAGGAATGAACGTAATAGAGAGTGGTGTGGTGTGAAGAAAGTGGGGTAAATGAGAGAATAAATGAAAGTATGTTGAGATGGTTTGGTCATGTGGAAAGGATGAATGATAGTAGGTTGGTTAAGCGGATGTATAGGGGTGAGTGTGTTGGGAACCGACCGGCTGGGAGACCGAAGAGAAAGTGGATTGAGTCGGTGAACGAATGTCTGAAGGGAGAGAAATGTGTGAGTTTCAGCAGAGGCGAGAATAAAGGTATATAATAGGAGTGAAGAATGGCGGGGTTTTGTATGGGGCATGGTTGTATTCACTGGGCCAGAAGAAACCCTACATTCGATGATTTAATAGTGAGGGTCCGTCGTGGTCCCATGATGCTCTAGGGTGATTTTCTGTCTGTGACGAGCTTCCACTAATAATGGTCCAGAGGGGGCGGTAAGGCTGGGCTTCCTTTTCATGTTCTCCTACTGCTTTTCTTTTCCGATGCTTGTACAGCACCTTACCCCCAATCTTGGGGCAAAGAGGAAGGTGAAGAAGAAGAATATATATATATATATATATAAAGTATATATAGAGTATATATATGAGTATATATATATATATATATATATATATTTATATATATATATATATATATATATATATATATATATATATATATATATATATATATTATTCGCCCATAATATACCCATTCTTGAAACAAGTCCTTGCAAACATGTTTTTTAAATTCTTTTTTTCAACTAGACTTTTGTGGTAGAATCTTACTTGCCACAAGTTGCCAAGTAACATTAAAAATGGCAGTATTTATTGACAAAGGAAGTTGCGAAGGTTCCCTCCGTCAGTTTCTTGAAAGTCATCGATGTAAAGGTCCTCAATTTCTCTCATTATTAAACCTTCCATTGATTTCCCACTCAAAATCCCCAAGACGGCAAACAAAAACGGCGAGAATGTTGCCAGTGGATTCCATTGCTTGAAAGTAGACCCATGACATAAGTTGTTACAGCAGGCTGCTGCTGCTACTAGTTATTGCTAAGTTGTTGTTGTTAAGAGCAGCTGGTTATACATATTATACTGGCTATTGTTATTATTATATGCTATGCGTACAAGGTTGGTTAAGTGGCTGAGTTATTGCTGCTGGCTACATACAGGCTGGTTGCTGGCTGGTTGTTATATATATACTGTTATGCTATTATACATATATATATATTATATACATATTGTATATATATACATATATATATATATATTGCTATATTATTATTGCTATATATATATATATATATTAGCTGGCAATACACATATATTACTGGTTACTAGCTATGCTATACATATGCATATATACAAGTTGGTTGGGTGCTAGTTGTTAAGGTTATTATAGTTATTATTATATATATGTATATATGCTATATTATGTAAATATATATAGTGGTATATATATATAAAGATATTATTAGTTATATGTATGTTGGTTATATATATATATATATATATATATGTATCAGCGTATCCATGTTAGTAATTACACAGAAGAAAGTGTAATGACAGAAACATTTATTAAAATGTTATATTAAATGACATTTTAATATATCCAGAGTTAGATATTATACCATATTTATATATAAAGTTATAAGTTATATATTTACATATGATGCTTTCTGGAGGCTGGCTATATATATATATATATAGATAAAGATATATATATTATATATATATAAGGTTAGATATATATATATATATATATATATGTTATTGGTTAAGTTATATTTATAGTATTTATATATATATATATATATATATATATATATATATATATATATATATATATATATATATATATATATAATAGTTATTATATAGTATATATATATATATATATATATATATATATATATTTATATATATATATATATATATATATATATTCTTTTAAAATATAAAAAGAACCCAATAAATAGCTATTTTTCGTGTTTTTTTAATTATTTCTGTTTTGAATTTGATGGAGCAAAAGCCTTAAGAAAGATCTGGCAATAATTTTGAAATCTGTAATAAGTTGAAAATCTGTTTTGTAGAAAATAAATTATCCTCGTTTCCGACTTACGATGAAAACTACTTTAGGAATAAAAGTTTTCATTCAGATCATGCAGATTCAGAGAAGGAAAGAAAGATCTCGTCTAACCTTTTAAGATCTGATATATAAATGGAAATGAAATGAGTATAAAATATTCAGAAAATATATGGGCTGAGAGTATAAAAAAAGAGATTGAATAGTTTTCTCCAAAATGAAATGAGTAATGCTTGGGAGAGAAGGAGTGGAGACAAGTTGAAAAGTCATATACTTAATCTTTTCAAGGACAGCTGTGTGAGAGTAACCGCTCCAGTTGTGTGAAGCACACTTTATACGGAGGAGAACTACACCTCTGCAAGAGCAAGCAATTGAGATAGAGTGAGAAAATTTGAAGGTTGCTCAAAAGACCCAGCCCCTTTGAAGCTTTTAAAAAGGGAGATAATGTAATATTTCCAATAAAGTGTTGCCCAAAAGAAACACCAGGAATATTAACAACAAAAACAGAAAAATGTTTGAATCATGTGTTTTCGAAGAATTGCAGTATGTGGCAATTATTTTGAGGAAAAACGAAAAAGAAGCTGTATTTATGAGGCATTGAAAAGCCATGCTATCTATGCCATAATTTAAAATACGAGAAAGATCAGTGGTTAGTATTAATGGTCGCCGTCCTAGCATGAGTTAATTGCTGCTGGGATGAACATCTATTAGAATGATAGGAGTAATGAATGGTAGAGTCGTAGGCATAGAAGTGGATAGGTGATAAAGTATCGGAGAAAAGATCATTTCTGAATGGTAGAAAGAGTAAGGGAATAATCAGATTCATGAAAACACCTCAATCAAGAGTTTGAATCGATTTACGTGTGCCGCCTTGAGGAATTGCTATTGAACGGTAGGAATAATGTTTTCTTAGAGAAGGATAAAATACCGAAAGGGGAAGTTTATAAATCAAATGTTTTTACATATCTAACAAAGCAGCAAAAGATTCACAGAAATGTCGAAGAGCTGAGAGCCAAGAATCAGAGATAAATGAAAGAATATCACCAGTTGTGTGTCCTTTACTGGCGATCTGGGATCATATTATATGGATTATGGTGAATCCAAAACTTCCTGCTAAGGATAGATTCAAAACTTTAGAAAGAACCTATGTTAAAAAGACAAGCTGATGTAATGGTAAATGAGAAGTGTCTCCCCTTTTGATACAGGTTAAATATGCTGACGTTTCTAGCAGAAAGGAAAATCGATCTAGAAATGCAGAGGCGAAAAAGTCTGCAAAGGAAGTTGCAAGATTTAAAGCACAAGTTTTGAAAACCACATAAGGAGTAATACTATAAGGACCGTAGGCCTTAGTGTTTAGATCAGAGAAAGCAGAAATAACGTCTGTAGAAGAAATTACAATATTACTGAAGTTAAAAATGAGACGGAGGTGGTGGATAAGAGGGAAAAATGGAAGAAGTAAACTTTGAGAAAACATTTTTATTAGAACGATTGAAAGAATAAAGAGGAGCAAGAAAGATGATTATATTTTATTGGGAAGAAATAATTTCTAGTGCTACGGAAGAATAGATTTTGTACAATTCCTATATGAAATGTAAGGTTGTAGGAGCTTCTCTAGTTTGAAGAGAAGTTTAGTTCCTGGAGACTACATCCCTGCAACGAATGGATCAGAAAAAGAGGAGATTAACTAATTTTTATGTGATTTAGTTGAACGAAAATAATATGAAGCTTACGCTTCAATGTCAAAGAGAATCCTCTAGGTTATGAGCTATGCGTTCTCCTTTTTAAAGGATATATTAATCTTTCCATGGGAAATCAAAACGTACGACTGAAAGTTCGACCAGTCTGAGAAACCGAAGTACCAAAAACGTTTCTCCCCGTTAGACGGGAATCTCTCGTGCAAAAGACTTGAAGAAAAGAAGAGGATACAAATATATGATGATCGAAGAAAGAAGAAGAAAGAATTTTGTAGCATAAAAAGAAAGACTAGACAATCTGGAATGCAAGTTAATAGCTGATCCAGCTGTTCAAAGGTACTTTGGATAGAGAAATGTAAACAAACACAGGTTGTATTATGAGAACTAAAAGAAAGATACTAGTGATGGTAGACATTGAAATATCACCTAAAATATTGATTCCCTTAAAGAAGAGGAAAAAATGTGCTCTAGTTGGTATGTAAGATAGGCTAAGAATTTGGAGTACTCAGTATTGTTAGCAGATAATAAACAAATCAGATTAATTTTGCCAGATTGGTAAGAGAGCCTAAGTTACAAAATCGGAAAATTGGAAGACTTCAAACTATAAAAAGGAAAACAAACGACGCCTTCGCACCACCATTTTGCTGAAAATTGGGAATAGAGACATAACGGTGATAAATGTAAGCTTTGCTGTCAGAGCACCAAAGTACCGGAATTTCAGACAAGTATACGTTATTATGCATAAAAAAAGGTGTCGTTCGACGAAGTAGAATTTAGTTTTACGACAGTAATAAAAAGACCATACACCAGAGTAAGTAACAGGTGAAGTCTTAGCTGCAATAGATAATCACCTTTCAACTCCAATGTGATGACAGCTGGAGGAGTGAACGAGGGGAATTGTTTGAGCATCAATTTTCAATTATCTTCAAAGCTCTTTATTTTTTATAATTGTTATTGTTTTTAAAAATTAATTAATACTCAAATAGACTTTTAAATTCTTGTGGGATAAATGAGAAGAATTGGGGGGGTAGTGGGGGCATATACTGCCCAATATATATTCAGGTGTAAACTAGAGACCATCTGAGGAGGTAAAATGAGAAAGGAAGTGAACCAAAGGAAAATGAAGTACAGAGGAAAAGTGTAAACTAACCTAAAACTATAATAATTATGCCCAGTGTTCGTATTTACATCCTTTTTGAGGGATCAACGCCCACTCTCTCTCTCTCTCTCTCTCTCTCTCTCTCTCTCTCCTGGGGGCTCCATCCAGCCTCTCTCTCTCCTCTCCATATATATGTATATTACATATACATATGTTATTACTACAAATTAATCTTATCTTTTTATCGCTTTAATATAGCTTTTTATATATATTATTATCTCTATTAATTGTAATACATATACATATTATTATATGAGATAATATGTATATATATTGCGATATATATATATATATATATATATATATATATATATATATATATATATGAGTATATATATATATATATATATATATATATATATATATATATATATAAACAGAGGTTGGATTGTGTGTATCTACGTTTTCGCTCTCCCGACCGAAGTTTTCACTACTTCACACCCTTCCTGGAAATCAGATGTCCTTTGGACTTCAAGACTGTCAGGGCAAGTGAGTGGTGGTAGATCCTCAAAAGAACACGCCTCTCCTCATCTCCTACGGGAGGTGTGATCCTCGAGATCGACACCTGAATTGTCCTAGATCAAAGATATGCATTTTACCATGTTTCACGTTTTTCATTCAGTGAGATCCAAATGCCCCAAATGTGATCCAGGTCAAATTCAGTATTATGCAATGTTGACAACTGTCGTTTTATTTAAAATGCACAAACCATCAAACCCCTAATGCTTACTCTCCAATATGGTCCTGCTACTTATTCAGAAACTCGCAAAAGGAATTCACGCCCCACTACCCACATAATTCAATCAACATACTTCAATTCAATATAAATTGTATAAAAAATAAGAATGCAAAATTTCATCAAGCCCTTATTTAATACAATATACATACACATATCACTTAAACAGGAATCCAATCTCACACAAAATATTTACCTATCTATATTATCTAACTACACAATTCTAAGAATATACATAAATCCAAACAAACATAACCTCATTCACTCATACAGAAAAATATTAAATTCCAAAACACCACAAAGCACACACAATTCCTTATGAACAACGATCAAATATCCACCTAACAATCAATAGAGAAACACAAGTCAATAAATAATATACATCGTAATTAGGTTCATATTCCCCATCTACGTCTCAACATTATCCACGGGATTATATCCCAGACCTATCTCCCTTATCACAATTTGATAACCTGATATTTGTTGAGGACTCCAATGCACATCACCAAGCATGGAACAATCATTCCCATACACAAAAAAGAGGTGAAACACATAAAAAATTTACAATCACTCAGTATCCTCAACAACTTAAACCAACCTACTCGAACACCATTATAACATAATCAGAACTCCACATCCCCCCAGTATCTCCTTCTGCTCACCTTAAATCCATGTTACCACCACAGGACAAACTTTTCACGCTCTCTTCTTAGATCACATCCCAATACTAATCATAATTCAACATAAACACCCTACAGTACATAAGCATCTTTTAAAAAACATATCTGCAAAAGAGCAAACTGTTATCAGTACACTGAAAGCATAAAACAAGACCTAGAGCATAGGTGGGCAACCACTGGCAAGCATGCCAAAAGTAGCACTCTGATACATTGTTTCATGCACGTCATATATATATATATATATATATATATATATATATATATATATATATATATATATATATATATATATATATATATATATATATATATATATATATATATATATATATATATATATATATTTTTATACATATAGCACAGATATATAGCAGTTATATATATATATATATATATATATATAGGTTATATATATATATATATATATATATATTTTTATATATATATATATATATATATATATATATATATATATATATATATTCATCTTTCATCCACCTTTTTCCCCCAAGACTGGGGGTAAGGAGCGTGCATGCACCGGAAACAGAAAATTAGTAGAAGAATATGACACAAGTCGAAAAAAAAGCTCGGCCTTACCACCTCTTTATATCTCCTAGTGAGAACTCGTCGCAGTCAGAAAATCCACCCTAGAGCCTCATGGGACCAAGACGGACCCTCACTATGGCATATCGTCAATGTAGGGTTTATCCCCTGGTTTAGGTGGGCCACAACCATACCCCCTCACAAAACAATGCCATTCACTTCTATTATACATCATTCTTCTCGCCTCTGCCAAACTCACATTTCTCCCCTCCAGGCATTTCTTCACTGACTCAATCCACTTTTTCTTCGGTCTCCCAGCCGGTCGATTCTCAACACACTCACCACTATATATCCGCCTATCTAACTGACTCTCATCCATCCTTTCCACATGACCAAACCATCTCAATGTACTTTCATTTATGCTCTCATTTCCCCCTTTCTTTACACCATACAGCTCTCTAATACGTTCATTCCACATTTAATCAATTCTTCTCACATCTAACACGCCCATAGGATTGTCCATCTGAACACATTGAACTTTAGATCTATACCTCTTATTCCAGACCATAGTCTCACTGCTATACATTAACACAGGCAACAACATACCCTCATGTAAGACCCTAGCACACTCAAGACTTAGTACCCTTACATCAACCAATGATTTAATTTCTCCAGCCACCTTCCTGCCATTCACAACTTTCCTACTACACTCTGCATCATCTGTTCCCTTTTCATCCAACATATATTCTAAATATTGAAACTAAGACACTTGTTCTAGCTGCTCACCATCTAACATAACTTCACACCGAGGACTGTCTTCGCTCAACAACATAACCTTACTCTTATCTACGTTTACTTTCAAACCCCTCCTTTTACACACACCCTGCCAAATCTCTCTACAATTCTCTCAAACTCTCTTCAGATGCATCACACAAAACCAAATTTTCCGCATATAACAGGGTACACTCCACTAACCTTAATTCTCCATCATTCTAACACCATCTCCTGCCACCCCCATCTCTAATTCTTTCATAATCCCATCCAAATACAAATTGAATAACCAAGGAGACATAACGCATCCCTTCCTCACTCCGCTATTAATATTAAACCAATCATTTTCGACACC
This sequence comes from Trachelipus rathkii, assembly GCA_015478945.1. Classification (NCBI taxonomy): domain Eukaryota; kingdom Metazoa; phylum Arthropoda; class Malacostraca; order Isopoda; family Trachelipodidae; genus Trachelipus; species Trachelipus rathkii. The sequence goes on along the minus strand of JABUQX010088951.1, from coordinate 7,026 downwards.
ATTTATTCTTACACACGCCTCACTATCATAATACACACTTTTCATTCCATTCAGAAGCCTACCACCAACACCATATATCACTAACACCTGCCATGGAGCTTCCCTACTAATCCTATTAAAATAAAAAATCATATCAAAATTTTTGCACGTGACAATATATATATATATATATATATAGCAGTAGTAGCAGTTATATATATATATATATATATATATATATATATATATATATATATATATATATATATATATATATATATATATATTTTCACGTTCTCACTTTTGTCAGAGATATTCTGTAGACTTTGGAACACACTGTCAAATGGACACCTAGAACAAGACCTAGAGTCTTTCCAAAGAGCTAAATTTTTCTTTCTCAAGAAAATAATATAACACTTTAATAAAATAATTATAAATGCATAAAAATAATACATTCCTCCTGGCCACCACAAATAATTCAACTGCAACTTCTCACCTGAAATAGCCACCCTAATACAACAAAGAAAATCCCCTAGACAAAATTGACAACCGAATCAGAACCAACTAAACCAAATCACAGACCTAAACAATAAAATAAATAATCTAATTAAATTAAACAAAACAAAATTGACAACAATACAAACAAGCACTAAACCATTAATCCAGCACAACAAAAATAATCCGCACAATAAAAAAAATCCATACTTCACACACTAAACCCCCTCCAAGCACGAAGCTATCGGTAAACAAAACAATAAATTCCCAGACCAAAATACCAAAACAATATTTTATGCAACAATATTTAAATATCAGTCTTTAACCAACAATCCCCATCAATAGACAAAGAATTACACGAAAGAAAAGTTAAAAACCAATCAAGAAGATTCACATTTGCTCCCATAGAAATACTCAACACTTTGAAAAACTTTAAAAATTCACAAATCTCGGCCTATACCAAATAACCACTACTCATCTCAAACACCTGGGAACCAAAACTATCACAGCCCTAACTCAAATATTCAACGTTGCATGTCACTTAACACTCTCCAAAAACTCTGAAAACACGCACATATAATTCCTAAACTAAAGTCAAACAAAGCACCTAAAACCCAGTCCCGTATAAACCTATATCATTGTTCTCTATAATATCAAACCTATTATAAGACAAAAACCTTTCTCTACCACTCTCCTAACACATCTAACACAACACAACCTTACTGGTTTTAACTAAACTCTTCCCTCTTTCGGCCCTCTCCTGGTAACAATAGATATTAGCAAGGCATTTGATACAGTCCCTCTTCACATTTTAATAAACAAAGTACTAAATACAGATATATAACCGTCAAATGCCATAAAAAAATAGCAGGAAAGTTCCTGGTTGGTCGTACAGCAATATTCATGCAAGGGTGGCACTCCTCCCGTACATACAAATTATATAATCTAGCCCCCTAGGGAGCTACCCTTTCACCAACACTCTTTACCCTTTTTTTACATGGTTTACCACATCCCACATCCCACATCCCACATCCCACATCCCACATCCCACATCCGACAGCCGACATCCCACATCCCACATCCTACAGTCCCACATCCCACATCCCACATCCCACATCCCACATCCCACATCCCACATCCCACATCCCACATCCCACATCCCACATCCCACATCCCACATCCCACATCCACTTCCGTAAAAAATAATAGCTATGCAGAATACCTATCAATCATATCTAAAAATTCTAGAAATACAGCATGGAGAGATCTGCAACAATACATAAACCAGATAGAATAGTAGCAAACAACAAACATAATGTTTGCATCTCCTCAGAAGTCCTCTTTTGTAATGGTTAATCAAAACATAAGAGAATCAAACACTCACTTAAAAGTTTTTCTATCAAACATAAGACTCCCTCTCAATAAGTCACCCACCTCTTTAGGCTTAACTATTGATACGCATATGACATTCACCCCCTCCATCAATAATATTACTTCAAGAGCAACACATAAATTAAATTTGCTGGGCGCATTAACTTGAACAAACTTTGGCCAGCATAAAGAGATCCTCAAAGTAGTATACAGACAATACCTCCGTCCCTTTTTAACCTAAGCATCACCTTGCCTGGGCACTCTCAATATCACAGTCCAACATTCATAAATTATAAACTGTGCAAAATAAAGCTCTCTGGATAGCAACGGATTACCTCCCACCACATCTAACAACCAGCTACTAACGGAAGCAAAAATCATCAGGCTGTCAATTTTATTGTAAATCTCTCTCAATAAATCACCCCCTGCATCAAACACTATAACAATCCCCTGCATCTTGAAGGAAATAGATCACATCAACATTGTTTAACTCTAACATATACAACATACTTCCCCAACATCGCCAGATATCCGCATTAATAAACATATTCATACTCAATTAACCCAAAGAACGATTTCCGCATATCCAAATAATACCAAACTCCAAGCACGTCGTCCAGCATTATCCCATACGTAACTAACTTTGAGCCCCTTTCAAACACGAGTAATGATACCCTTTCTCCCTCTCCGGGCACCAAACAAAATTCATAGTACACCTTCTCCCTACTGTCGGAGATGTCTATCACAGACAAACAACGGCACAAAACATCTCCTTAGCAGGCTGCCTGACTTAGTGAACATTAAAAGTAACTTTTTGGATACACTTCTTTGGGATCTCTGGGCAAAACCTGCCGTGGTGACACTATATCTCGGGGTCGCCCACTTTTCATAAGAGTGAGAGCGAGTGAAAACAAAGAAATAGTGGGGCATGGGATATATATACAGCAGTTAGCATATATAGCAAGAAAGATATATAAATATATATATATATATATATATATATATATATATATATATTAAGTTAGATATATATATATATATATATATATATATATATCTTTTGCAAAGTGTGTGCAGCAGTTTCTCTACAAAGGTGACACGAAAAATTAGAAAATTTTAATTTTCTAATAAAAAATATTAATCTTCTAATAAAATAATAAATATAAAATAGTATCTGACTTTTTAAAAGAAAAATAATAGAACTTGACATAGGGCCTTTGTAAACCCCACTAAGTAAGCAAAGTGTTATTAATCACTTCAAATCTCTTATAATCTTCCGGTAATCCTTTGTCAGCTTTCCTTGAGATATGAATGAGCCCAACTACTGATGTAAGTACCCCAATTGGTCTTAACTAGTGGTGTGGTTGCCTGGATGAGATTATTCCTCTGCCCTCCGCTGCCCTTTGCTTCACCTCTTGTCGTATTATATCTTCTCAAAGGATCTACAGGGTTCATGAACTCGTACTTCTTCCTTTTTAAATGAATGAGTCACAGAAGATTATACTCTTCATCAGCGGGATTCGAACACTGGAACTCCGCGTTGCTGAGTTAACAGTAACCGGCGCTTTATCCACTAAGCCATCCACGTCCCCAAAAAAGAACGCTTCAAGCGTAGTTTTTAAAGCACCCAGTTTTCTCATCCCATAATTGCTGAATACTCAAAGGCCTTCACGCATGCACCCCACAAATTTACAAGCACCTAGTCGAATATTATCTTAAAAACAACAAAATTTGCAAAACCTAAACTAGCCTCGAAAGATGCTTCAAGAAGTAGCTTTCAAATAATACATTTTTTTTGGATTTCTCAACTTATTACTATTGGGAGTTGGCAGCATCAGGTTGATGGGTTGTGCCTCAAAAGACTTGGTTTTCGACTTTTCATGATGCAATGTCATAATTAAAGCTTTCACTTTGTCAAATATCACCTCTCCTCTTTTGAGCATCATTCATCTTTATTCCTTTACTAAATCTCAGTTGCTTTGGTGCGCTGACAGTAAACCCTACTCTGTTCCCCATACTGATTTTATAATCAAAATTCAAAAAAAAGGCGGTTAATTTCTGCTATAGACCTAACAAGGTATTTGAATAAGTTCGCAATAACTTCTTAATTAATAGATAAAAGTGAAAACGCAAATCCTTGTCATAAAGACAAAAACAAATCACAATTTCCTTTTAGACCATACCACCAGTCATCCAAAGTCCCGATTGTACGAATTATATACAACGACATTCTCTAATGAAACTCCTTTCTCCAACCCTATTTAAACTTTTCATGCATGACCTTACCAATATCACAAACTTCATAAAAAATAATTTGCTATGCAGATGATTTAACTATCACTCCACAGTCCTTCAACTCATAATCCTTCTCGCTGTCTTCAAAAATAATTTACTGAAATTGAGAAATGGTAACATTAAATAGAATGTTTAATTCAATATATAAATCCCTAATTACGTTGTCACTCCGTACAGAGGAAAACCAAATAATAGCTAACCGTTATGCTGGCAATCAGTAGTCTTCCTCTATTAGAAAAAAAACCTTATACTAGGAATAACATTTTACATCCAAATGACATTTACCTACCACATTGAACTCTGCTAACTCTTAAACTGTGCATCAACTTAGATAAACAAGAAATCACAAAAAAATAGTGCACTAAGAATGATAACTGCGTCAATAA
>JABUQX010088950.1:37500-50331 GCA_015478945.1 Trachelipus rathkii | reverse complement strand
TATATATATTATTTAATATTATATTATAATATTATAATAATATATTATAGTCGCTTAGTATTAGGAACATCTTGGGTCACGTTGCCACCCCTTTTTCGATGATGGAAGAATAGAAGCTATGGGTCTGAAATGGAATAAATGCTACTTACGAATAAGGCTCGAAACAGAGGTAAATTTCAACCCGTATAATTTGAAATATAGGGTTCACCGCGGTACCTCCCCGAGAGCGATTAGCTCAAAATACGCTTACGCCCTTTTTGCGCCTCATGCAGTGTGAGAATTCATGTGCCTGCTAAAGAACTTATAATAATCGCGTCGCGATCCGACGCGTGATGACCGATAATCTCGTCCTTACAGACAAGATTACGGTCACGCGTGACCGCCGACAGTCGCAGCCACACACTTAACACAACATATTATGTTGTATCATTATATTATAGTACACCGAAATGATTCGATTCCCGAATTGATGGAATATGTGAATCTTAAGACACGCGAGTCAAAACAACGATTCATCCATATGTAAGGCAATACGTTTCATAATGTTTGACGCACTCCAGACACCCGCTATTCTGCCGTGCGGCTTCCCTTCTTCGCATCCGGTTCTGAACTCAGATTCGTCCATCTGCCAAAGCCAGACCTACCGACCGATAACAGTCATATCGCATATCCGTATCACTCAAAATTTGATGTAAAGACGGTGGATACAATTAAACGACTCTATTACGTCCCCGGTGGCTCCCCCTGGAAGGGAAAACCCACCCCCCATTTAAAAAATACAGAAGTATTTGTTCGTAAAACGGCTGAAATTATTTCCGTAACTCGAGGAGCTTCAGACGTGTATGAAATAATTTTCTAGATAAAGCTTAGTATTGAATCTAGGATTGGCTCCGGCAACCGTGCTGGAGAAGCCACTGCATCAGTTCAGATCACGTTTGTAATATAATACCATCTTTATAACAACAATTAGCTGGTCCGTTTATACTGGGTTATCGAAACCCGTAATCTCAGTCCACCATTAATGGCAGAGTTATAATCTCGTCATATATCTACTAGAGCCTGGACAGTATAGAACCCCCCATTGAGGGCTGAGGTCCCGACTTGAAAAAAAGAGCACAAGAGTGCAAAATCAGAGGAGAAGTGGTCCAATAGAATGACAAAGTGCAAAAGGCAACCACAGAAGATATTACAGGGAGAAGAAGAGATATCGAAAGAGGCAACTTACTCAGACGAGCAGAAGGGAACAGCTGCACCGGTGCTGGCTTCCGTAACGATCAGGTGCCAAGATTATCTAAATATTTGTGTATGATACAATCAATATGGTGTACTTACCAAACAACTAAAATTCATACCTATGTGATCTATAAGGCACGGTCTATGCAGTAGAATTTCGAAGAATAATCGGTTTGTCAGAAGCGCGATCCAAGAAAAAATCTTACTTCAAACTATTAAAAACGCAATAAAATTAAATAAATAAAACTTATTATTAATTCACTCGTTATTGGAATGAATAACTACAATTTTACGTTTTTACATACCCTAAAGCCAGTGGCGTATCCAGATAGAACAAACCCACCATCAACCACCATCCAACCACCATCCTTCCACCCTCCTGTCTATTCGATCTAATTAGATCTAATTGATCTATTTGATCTATTGATCTATTATAATATTAAAAATTTTTTTACCAAAATTATTCACAGTTTACATACCCTAAAGCAGCACATCAGTAAAGTCAACAACCACCATCCAACACCCTCGCTGTTCCAATCGTACGATCTATGGAATCGTAATGTTCGTTCAGCGATGCATTTATACTGTCAAAATATATCACTCAGACGCATTAAGCCAGAGAGCATGAGGCATGATAAACCGCATCCGCGCGACATTATTTCACACTATCGGTTAAGCGATAGTCGGACAGTAAGACCTTAAGATTCCGATATGACCCACTTACATGTAGTTACTAGGGAATTACGGAACGCAGCCGACATCTTCTGTGTATCTATTATCATTGATCTATTGAATACTTATTGAGATTCAAGTCAAATTTTAACTAAAATTATAATTTTCTTCTTTACATACCCTAAATCAGTAATATCAGTAAAAATCAAACCACCAGCCAACCACCCTCCTGCATCCAATACTGTGATATATACTATAAGTAAATTGTTCGTTCTTAGACAATTTTTTACAAAATTATCAATGTTTACATACACTCTGTTAAATGCGAAAGCTTAATATCAGTAAATAAACCCCACCACCAACCCACCCTCCGTGTCACAATAGTGATCTAAGTGATCTAATTGATCCATTATCTTATTGACTTCCACTCAAGTCAAAATTTTTACTAATAAACTTATTCATGTTTACATACCCAGAATCGTAAATCAGTAAGATCAAGGATATAGCCCACCATTCCGTCAACCTGCCTCTTCCTGTCAATCATCCATTGATCTACTTGATCTATCGAACTTCATATGTTCAATTCGAGTTTCAATTTTGGAATAAAACATAAAAATAAAATTCAAGTTCTTTTATACAACGAATCAATGTAGATATACTCTTAAGTTAACATAAGTTTTTCGCATAAATAAAGCTTACTTAGCATATTCTGAACTATAAGAATATAAACACAATGACAAACCTGACACGTCTTAACTATGAATAAAACTGTTCAACATTACCAAAGTTCCGACCATAACAACCAACAGTAAAGTAACTAACAAAGCCATACAAAAAACACGTAACTTAAATCCCTGCACCCACAACTTCTATAGCTATAACAATTGTTCAATCTATCGATTAACATGTAATGATTTAACTAAAAATTTATCACAACATTGGTTAAATATCATACGGAAGCAGCGAAGTAAGCTAACGTTAACCAAGTTTACACATCAATTAAAAGCGAACATATCGTTACGATCTGGACTAAGAAACAATAATGTACAAAGACAAACCTAACACAAGTTCACTAATTATTCTTCTCTTATCTTGAGATAAAACTGTTCTAACATTAACACAAAAGTTCCACCACTTAACACCAGTTAAAGTAACTAAGGTATGCAAAACTTAACCTATTCTTACTTTTTCAAGCATAATATAAACATACTTACACGTTAAATACTTACCACTGGCACAGATAGCATTAACTAAATTTATCACCAAAAATTGGTATATTATACTGATCAAACGAAAGTATGCTAACCTAATAGTTTAAAAGTTTCCACATCAATAAAACGAACATAGCGTAAACATGAAGTAGGAAAATAAATGTTACAAAGACCTGCCTAACAGAACTTACACAAATGAACATAAACTGATTACATAACAAAGTCCAACTTAACACCATGTAAAGTAACTATACATTGCACGGCACAAGCGTAACTATCTTACTTTTCAAAGAGTCATAACTATCTAACATATTAACGTTGTAATCTTACAGACGACACAGAACATTTAAGCAAAAAATTTTTATCATCTTACGCTTGCTCATTATCTCATACTGATCAACGAAATATATGCTACCGTAATAAGTTTTCACATCAATTAAACTAACATAGTTCGTAACATGAACTAGAGAAAATAATGTTACAAAGAAAAACCTAACACAACGTACACATAAATTAAACATGATTAAAACATTAACTGGAAAAACCAACACTTAATACCAGTAAAGTAAACTAACATTGCATGCAAAGGCATTGCTAACCAATATTCCTACTTTTCAAGCACTTATCTTCAAAACATATTATAACGTTATCTTAGCAAAGACACTAATATTTATTAACATTTAGCAAAAAATGCACTCATAACCACTTGAACCGCATTATCATACAGACCAAGCTGACTACTAGGCTTAACGTAACAACTAAGTTTATCCTAACATGAAATTCCAGAAGTTTATATATTTGAACAAAATTTATCATAGCCTTACCATACCTAGAATATATATGATCCCCCATCAAATTATTGCAAACCATAACTAAAGTTTATCCAAGAGCATAACATACAAAATAACAAAGTTTATCCAAACACAAACCATAAAAATAAGTTCTTTGATAAAAATCAATTCCAGTAAGTTAAAGTGTACATAGCTTTTACGCGAACTTTGTAAAGCAGTAAATCATGAAACCAAAACCATCCCGCCCTCACCGTCCCCTCGCCACCCATCGCATCCCATATGACCTTTTATTCTTTCGATCTAGATGATTCAGGTCACATATCGAGGACCATTTTGAAAACAAAGCAAGTACAAAAATAAGTTCTTTTATATACTAACCAACGAATATATGCTAACGTAACATTATCTTTCACATTAATAAAGGCTAAACATAGACACACTACCAGAACTAAGCAATATAATGGCACAATTAACAAAACCCTAAACACACCTTACGCACGAAAGTAAAACTACTAACATTAACAAAATTCCATAACATAACCGGACCAAATATTACCTAACAAGGCGTACAAACGTAACATTCACACTTTTTCAAAGCATATTCTCTAACATATCATTGTTAATTTTACATCTACAACTATGTTAATTTTACGTCGCATTTCGAGTTATCATTTCGATTAACATAGCACAAAACATTGAAGTTCTTCTATATTCAACAAGTCGAATATAGCTAACTATAACATAGGTTTTTCACCATTAATAAAGCTAACATGACATTATATGAAACTAAAGAAAATAATGTACAACGACAAACTTAGAACACCTTACGCCACTAATAAACATTAAACATTAACAAATTCCACACTTAACCACCAGTAAAGTAACTAGCATGTTACATACAAAAGTAACCTATTTCATACTTTTTCAAAAAGACATATATCCTAACATATTAACGTTAATTTACATTGACACATATTCTTACAAAAAATTTATCTATAATATTATATGACAATCATACAGACTGACGAATAACTGTAAACATAACAAAAGTTTTATCCAAAATAACATAAAAATTAGGTGTTCTTTAATAAAATATCGATAGTTAAATTCCGTAATAGTTTACAGATTCAATAGCCAAGTAAATGCAAGTAAAAAACAAAAATCCATCAACAACCGCTCCCCATCCCTCCCTCCATGACCTTTTAATCTACTGATCTATTGATTGCCACGTCATATTGTCGCAGCTCATCATTTCGGACATCCTAAAAGCTATAACACAAAAAATAATTTTATATACTAAACCATGACCTAAAAATATATGCTAACGTAACAAAGTTTTTTACCGTAACATAGTAATATAAAGCTAACATACAAAAACCTGAACTAAGAATATAATATACAACGAAAAAACCTAACACACCATACGAAGAATTAAACTACTAACATTAACAAATACCATACTTAAAACAGTAAAATACCTAACACTTCGTACAACATCGTAACCTATTCCCACGTTTTTCAAGCATATCTTCTAACATTATCACATGTTAATTTACATTAACATCGCAATATTTTAACAAAATTGTAGCATAAAAACTTGTCTTAATATCATACTGACAACGATTATAATGCTAACGTACCAATTTTTTTACACTCAGATTCTCAATATTTAACAAAAATCTTTAATATTCTAAATATCATTATCCCCAACGAATAATTGCAAAGACAACACAAAGGTTTCTAACCAAACCATAACATACAAACAAATAACAAAATTTGTATCCTGAATAACATAAAAAAAAAGTTCTTTGAAATAAAGATCACAGTAAAGAGCGATAGTTTACTGAATTTAAAGCAGTAAAATCAGTAATCAGTAAATCAAACCATCAATCCAGCAGTTCCCCTACCCACCCATTCGCCTCATATGATCTATTGAACATTATCCAAAACAACAACAACCTATAAATATAAAACATCAGCATAAAAAATAAATGTTCGATTATATATACAACCTACAAAATATATGCATCAATAAATGCTAACATCTATATAACACCTGAAAACTAAGAAATAATGTACAAATGCACACACCTAACATACCTAGGTCATGAAAATCCGTCTAAACATCCTGAAATTCGCCTACTTATCAAAGGTAACAAGTCAGCTCACACAGGATCATACAATTACTCCATATCGTTCCCAATTTTCACGCCATTATCGAGCTAAACAGGTAAAGACTATTCAAGTTCTAACAAAAAATCACCTTAAAAAAACACACGTGACCAATTCTACAAAATACCAGCATCTTGAACTCATGAATTGACACTAATCTTCATCAAAAAAGTGTCACTCGTTCGAGTATAACATCACAACAGATATAAACTATGAATAATCTAAGACATTTATTAAAATTTGGGTATACCTAACATTACTCAACAAAATCTTAACTAGGCTCACGTTTCTAACAACATCATCGTCAGTTAACACCAAGTACATATCATTAACAAAACTCATCAATTCTCAACAAATCAGATTTTAATTTCACACAGTCGAGTATTAAACATTTAACATAACGTACCTAATTACGAAGTATAACACTTTCTATTAACCTACAGAGTAATCTAAAAGCAACACATCACAGCACCGAGAGAAAACCCAATGGATGCACCCCCTTGAAAGGGTCGTAGGAGAGTGCCTGAGAGGGGGGGAACTCACCGAAGGGGTGCTAAGCGGCGTTTTGGCACTCCACCGAACGCGGAGGCCTTACCTCTATTTCGAGAGTACATGCCTGCTTACACCCTTTCGGGGTAATCCCCCCTATCGTCAGGATTCACACCCTTCAGGGCGCATCCATTGGTTTCCTCTCGGTGGATGTGCAATGTGTTGCTTTACCATAGGATGATGATTGAGTACTCACTAAAAGGTATATAGGGAGCTGTAATTCTGTGCTTCTTCTTCACTTCTTAATATCTATACTTCTTTTTGTTTCCGTGCATGTACGCATCTTATCCCCATTTTAGCGGAGAGAAGCTGGGACGATTATATTAATATATAAATACTATATACTTAATATATATTATATATATATATATATATACTATATATATATATACCTATATATTATATATAATTATATATATATTATAATTTATATATTATATATATATGTATATATATATTACTATAATATATATATATATATATAATATATATAATATATAAATATTATATATATATTATACCTACCCTATATATATTATATATAATATATAATATATGTTAACTATATATATATATATATACTATATATATATATCATATATATAATATATAGTATTATATATTATATACATAATACGTAATATATATTACATATATATATAATATATCATATTATAATACTACTATAATATTTTATATATATTTAATATATAATAGTATCTATATATCACAATAATAATTAATATATAAATATATATATAAATATATAGTAATATATATATATATGCAATCTTCATAAGTTCTTGTACTACTTGTACTTGATACCATGTACATGTACTTCTTACTTGAACAAATTAGATAGTACTGACTGATACTTAAACAATTCTAGCAAGTACTGTACGTGTACTTGACAAAATGTACTTTAACCCAAAGCCTGATATAAATATATATATAATTATATAGTTATATATATATAATATTATATAGGAAATAATATATATTATATATATTATATATAATATTATATATTATAATATCATATATAGGCACTACTAAGTTTTCGAGTTACCATTAAAAAAGACATAGATATCGAAAATCGCTGCCGAACAGCTATATGCGTGTACGACCGTTGCTGTGTATTTAGCTAAAACTCCAATAGAAGGACGCCTAGTTTCCATAAGTTGCTTTTTTTTATATGATTAATATTTTAAATTTTAATTTTTTCTATTTTTTTTTATTTTTTTTTAAGGGCTCGAGCCGACCGGTGAGAGAGGGGGGGGGGACGAAGTTCCTCCGTCGTCCCCCGCTGAGGCCAGAGACCCTGACTCTTTCCATCTTTGCAATATTTAATATTGGGTATTCCTTAGTTAAAAAAAAATAAACTAACAAAAAAAACTTATTTGGCGAAGTCTTTACCTATATGCCTTGACAAAAAATCGAAAAAAATCATTACATTCGTTCGTTCGGACTTGGTATATATCGGTTACTTGCCTTATTAAAGACAAGCTCCTCATATATAATATAATAAAATATATACTATATATATAGTATTATATATATATATATAATATAATAGTTATATATATATAGTATATAATACATAATATTAACTATAATATATAATATAAATATATATATATATAGTTATATATATAATAGTACCGACCGCGCGCGGGAATTTCGCCGGGGCCGGGGCTGCTCTAATTTAGCCGCGGCCGGTGCGCCGCGGCTCTCAATTTAGCCGGGCCGTCTGTGACCGGAGTCCGTGGCGGGGCCGGCCGGGTCCGGCCGGCTGGGCCCGGGCCTGAGGGTGTACCGCTAAAATAGAATATGTATATAAAGTCATAAACGCCTGTGAGTCTTAAACACTTATGGATGATAAAATTAAAAATTTATTTCGAATTAATTAATAATTTGAAGTAATTAAAATAGAATTTAAATCTAATTAATCCAATTAAATAGAACTATTTTCGAAAAAATTCTATTAGAAAATAATGAGTTTTCTAGAAGAATATATGTATTAAATATATATAGTATTATATATATATAGATATTATATTATTAAATTATATATATATATATAATATAATATAATAATAGTTATATACTCATATATTTACGAGAATATTAAAATATATATATATTAAAAACAATATTAATACGAATAATATAATATACATATATTAAAAGATTTTAAGATATTCCCATTATATATATATATATAAAATATATATATATATATAATATATTCGCGAAATAGCATCACAACACGGGCGCCCACGTGGCGGCTGATTAACCTGCCAGCCGGCATCCTGTGTACCTCTCATGCTCGACAATACGGGAGAAGTGTGGTTGCGGTATATGGGAATGTGTTATAGTATAAATATATATCAAAAATACAATACATATACATTACCAATGTTAAGATAGGCTTTTAGATATTGGTTTTAAATATATATATAATAAACATCATTTATATATATATATATATAATCTATACATTTTATAGCTGAGAAATTCGAGTGTCTCCGGTAACATCGTTATATTCTCGGATCTAACAAATATATTATGGCAAGTTTCGAGGTCGAAATGTTTGTTCACTAACGTGCCTTTCGAAGTAACATTAAGCAACGGTCCTAACCTATCAGTAGTTTCTAACCTAAAAATACCTATAATAAACCTTAACCTAGCCCAACCTACCTATTATTATAATAGCTAACAAAACTTATCCCAATCCAACAGTGCTATCTTAGTAACACTTCATAAGCAAGTGATGGTGTTGCTATGGTAGTCTTTGGGGCCTACTCTAAGAAACATTTTCATGTGCTATTTTTGAATCTTTTGCTTAATCGAATGCCCGGAGAATTTAAAACGGTTTTCTATAGAAGGTATTTAGATGACTCCTTTTTACTTTTAAATCGAACTTTCGTATTCTGATTTGTTTTTACAATTATATATAATTCAAAAACACCAAAATATGTAATTCACAAGTGGATCATTGAAGAAAGGAGACTCCTTGGCCATTTCTTGATATTAAATATATAAGAAAGAAAACAAACAAATTTCACACAAGCGCGTTATATATGAAACAAATTCACAGGATTAAACAAACTAAATTCAATTCATCTTTTTAATCCCGCATGTTTATAAAATTAATTTCTTAAAACGCTTTTCGATAGAGCATACAAAATCTCATCTACCTTTCGAATGAATTAGACTTCCTAAAGACGCTATTTCTAAAGAATAGGATTCCCAGGTTTTATTCATTGACAACATAATCTTAGAAAACAACTTTCAGTTAACACACTTTCACCAAATATCCTGCACTAAATTAACTGCACCTAAAGAAATTCTGTATATGAAATTACCTTTCATGGGGAGAGTGAGTTGTTGAAAAATTGAACGCAGAATAAAATAGGAAATTTTAGAAATCAAAATTACATGAAAATCAAATTCAGATAGCATTTTCAAATAAAATAAAATTGGAAAAATTACTTCAAAGTTAAAATAAACTTCCTTACCTTTATGGTTCAATCAGTGATATACAAATTAAGTCCAGGTGACTGTTCGATGCCACCTACATGAAAGACTACTCGTAGTCTTCTATTCGCATTGCTGAACATAAAAGTATCTCCTATAGAACTTTGAACCATTTGCACCATCCCCTGTATTCTCGATCAATAGAGTACAAATCGAAGTGCCCCTTCCGAGTTCCTATTACGAGGATTCAAATTTCTAATATTTCGATTTCGAAAAAGAGCCTAACTTCCATTCTTTAGAATCCTTATATATTTGCCACCACGCTCCAAAGCTGAATGAAAATTTAACGAAACTGAAATATACTTTAATATTGGAGAGAAGAGTTTTGTCGCTTAGTGATACTATTTCATATATATTAGCAAATAATTAATTCTTTCATTTATTTTTTTAGATATATACAACTTTTAAAGTAATTTTTTTTAAAGCATTATTTGTTTAAAAATTTTGTAATATTATTTCACTTATAGTCCAAGCCTTGATAATGGGTAGTACGTTAACATTCACCGGAAACTAGTCACCGTATAATAAAAGTTTTAGATTATGTTTTGTCATCTTAGCCATTATATAAATAGATAATATATAATAATAATCTATATATATAGTAAATATTATATATTAATATATATATAATATATATATATATATATATATATTATATATATATATAATATATATATATAATATAGTATATAGTATATAAATATATTAATTCAATTAAATAATTATTTGAAAAGAGATTTCAGAAAATATAGTTGATTTTCTTGAAATATCTTACTTTAAATAAACTAAAGTTATATTTAATATTTAACAATTATATTTATTTTCCTTTTCTCGAATTTCGGTATTCAAAATATCAAATTTCGAATACATTTTTATGTTAAAAAACTTTATTACCAACCAATATTCAATAAACACCCAATATAGAATTTGGTTACTCAATAGTAAATACCAAAAAAGAAATGGATTATATTTAAGTACAATATTTGCTGCCATTCAATTACAGAAAGGAGTAATGAATTAAAATATATATTTTTTATTTTTTGGATTTAACCTTCTATTATTATAGTGTAAAATTTACAGTGAACCCGTTAGAAAACCCGGGTCTTTTCACTGATTTTGCCGGGCCGTGGCCGGGGCCTGGTCGCTAAAAGATTGGCCGGGTTTGGCGTGGCCGGCCGGTGGCCGGGGCGGGGCCCGGTCGGTCATATATATATATAATATATATATATATATACAGATACTATTAATAGTACAGTATAATATATATATAGTATAGTACTACTATATACTAGTATATATATATATATATTACACTATATATATATATAAATATATATATACTATATATTATATACTATATATGTTTCTAGCCATAGATATCTTTGGCATAAAGACTCATAGATAAAAAAAAAATACTCAGATTAATTCAGTACCAGGGCTTTATTATATATTTTATATGATTTAAATAATAACATAAATATAATAAAAATATAATTAAGTTTATATATATAGTAGATATATATATATATATTCCTAACTCGCTGTATATATATATATATATATATATATATATATAGAAAGTGCATAGAAAGTTATATTACTCGAGAGGAAACATATAAAATATTTTCAACTTCATTTATTTTTATAAGGTATAAAAAATAAATGCAGGAAGTACATTACACATATTTTCGTTTTATTCCTTTTCCAAAAGTATTTCAGACTCTTTATGATTAAACATTTTCCATATTAAACAAAATGGCAGAAAGTTCTTTTTCTTTTTTTAAGAAGCACTTTTATTTAAATTATGAAGTAACTTATCAAAAAAAACAAAAAAAAAACATTAATTTGCACATAAGTTAAAAAGTTTTAAATCCTGATGTAGAGTTCTCTTATCTCTTGTGCTGCTAATAGCAAGATATTCATATTTCTTGCTCAAAATATTCGAACGCTGTGACGTCTTTATACTAATTAGTAATCAAGCGCCCTAACTTGCTTCCAGGCATAAAAGAGATATATGCAAACCTTTCCATTAAAAAAGGTTCGTATCAAGCAATTTCGTTAAGCTCTTTTCCAACTTCTTGCCTTTTATTGCATATTAAAAGCAACGACTTCAGGAACGACACGAGCTTTTGTGATGAATGTTAAGTTATGCTGTAATAATTTTATTACCAGACAAACGAACAGATGTTTCCCTTCAGATATATATATATATATATATATATATATCATATTATATATATAAGTATATAAGTTATTGTTAAGTTATATGTTATATACATGCTGGTTATTATTATAGCAGCAAGAGTTAGCAAGCAGCGAGCGAAGCAGTAGTATATATATATATATATATATATATATATATATATATATATATATATATATATATATATATATATATATATATATATATATATATGGACAAAGTTACTTAACGCCCACACGGAACGGGAGCTCGGATCAAAAAAAAATCACAGGTAGCATCTATGATACATAAATAGATGTGTTCTGGAGGAGAAATGAATTTTTTTTTCTTTTTCTGTTTAGGTGAAATTAGGTTAGGTTAGGTTAGGTTTGGGTTAGGTTAAGTTAGGGGTTAGGTTGGGTTAGTATAGGTTTGATTAGGTTAGTTAGGTTAGGTCAGGTCAGGTCAGAAAAAATTCATT
>JABUQX010088950.1:7500-32500 GCA_015478945.1 Trachelipus rathkii | reverse complement strand
TGCGGCCCAACGAAGATGCCTTCTTTAACTTTAGCATCACTGAGTTTTGGAAATTGTTTTCTGAGGTACTGAAAACCTTCTCCATCCTGGTCCATTCCCTTCACAAAGTTTTTCATGAGTCCAAGTTTGATGTGTAAAGGTGGCAAAAGAATTTTGTTTCTGTCTACCAGAGGAGGATGCTGGACATTTTTCTCACCTGGCAAGAAATTTTCCCTAGCTGGCCAGACCTTACGTTTGTAATGAGAAGACCTATCCCGACTATCCCAGTTACAGAGAAAACAGCAGTAATTGGTGTATCCCAATTGCATGCCCAACAGTATTGCAATGACCTTCAAGTCTCCACAGAGGTGCCAGAGATGGTCGGTGTATTTAATTGCAATAAGAAGTGCTTTCATATTTGCATACAATTCTTTCATATGCACAGAATGTCTAATAGGAATTGAAGGAAGAGAATCGCCATTATGTAGCAATACAGCTTTTAAACTTATCTTAGAAGAATCTATGAATAGTCTCCAGTCTTTTGGCTTGTATTCTAAATGCAAAGCATTTATCAAACCAGGCACATCACAACAGGCAACAAGAGAATTTTCATTTCGAAAGTATTGATTCAGATCGTGTTGGCGATTCCTGTATGTAGATACATTAACATTAGGTAGTAGGAGATTCCTTTCTTGAAGCTTTGATGCCAAAAGCTCTGATTTGACTTTAGGTAGGTCTAGGTCTCGAATTAAATCATTTAATCCAGCTTGACAAAACAATTTTGGCTGACAAGATTCTTGAGTGTCAATCACAAAATCCGGATCATTTGATGAGGAAGGACAAGGTGGTTCCTCACTTCCACAATCCTCAGTTACGTCTGACTCAAGATTGTAGGGTACTGGAGGAATTGGTATGGGCAAACCGTCTGCATGGGGTACTGGTAGGATGGCTGACGGGATTTTAGGGTACTTTACAGTCGCCTTTTTTTTTCTTGACATGCCATGACTGACGGGAGGTATTATGCAGAAATAGCAATCGTTTACATGATTTGAGGGCTCCCTCCAAATCATTGGAATGGCAAAAGGCATAGAATGTATTGTTTTGTTCATCCATCCGCGTAGGCGCACAGCACATGTATTGCAGACAATGTGCGGAGCCCAGTGCTTGTCCTGGTCTCCTAACTGGATACCGAAATATACGCGATATGCAGCCTTTATGATTGGAGTAATCCGACGTTTTTGGTCAGAAAAAGTAACCAGCCATACACGTATCAGAAACTGTCCTCCAAATTTTTACAATGCCGTGGCATTCTCGTTATTTTAAATCTCAAAATTGATATCACTAAACTGAATGTTATTTCTGATATATATATATATATATATATATATATATATATATATATATATATATATATATATATATATATATATATATATATATATATATATATATATATATATATACATAAAGACATTTCAAGGAATATAAAAAAAAAGATATATATAATATATATATATACATATATACATACATACATATGTATATATATATTAGTATGCTATACATATTATTATTATTATTATTACATATACATATTATTACATATATTTCCAAGAAAATCAATTTAGTGCAGCATATATATATATATATATATATATATATATACATATATATATATATATATATTATTACATATATTATTGTTAGCAGTTACAGCATATTATTACATACATATACATATTTTTGAATCACTTAATGTAGTATCATATATATATATATATTATATATATATATATATATATATATATATATATATATATATATATATATATATATATATTTAAAAAGAAAATACACAGCATTCCACATGTTAGCACAGACGACCAACTAACTGTAGGTTCCCAACTGCTGTCTGTACATTTGTAACGTTGCCATGCCTCACCATATACAGAAGGGTTATATATTTACATTGTGTATTAAAAGGTAATATATGTATTTCATTACTTTACATAAATTCTTTTAATATATTACATTAATCATAACTATTATGTGCTTCTATTCCTAATAATAAAGTACCAATTATGATTCGTCACAGAAATATTCCAAACCAACCGGCAAATTTCATAAGTGGTAATATCTGGAAACGACGAGCTAATTCGAAATTTTCAAGGTCATTTTCATTTTCTCCATGTTGAAATGATTAGGAAATAACAATTTTGAATTCGGAAAATTTTTCACTGCTGACCAGTGATAATTCACATCTTTGCACAAGCAACATATCTTTAAAATAAAATATGACAAATACAAAACCATCGTTCCTCAGCCAGCATCAAAGGAAAAAAAGCCAGTCGGCTTAGTGTGAAAGGCAAATCCTGGACTATGTTTCCATAGACACATATACGAACGAACTCTGATTCAAATCTAGATAAATACCATATATATATATATATATATATATATATATATATATATATATATATATATATATATATATATATATATATATATATATATATATATTTATATGTATGTGTTGTGTGTGTGTGTGTGTTTTACGTTTACTTCATATATTTTGGAATTTTTGAACAGCTTCACAAAAAAATTGAAATCGTTCGTGGCTTGAATATTTGTGAAAAAAAAAATGATATTTTGCCACATACCAGACTTAATGGTCCTTCTTCATTAATAGCCAACACTAACATTTCTACAGAAACCAGAATTTAACACAAAATCATTAATTACTTATGTAAGAAAACTAAATTCATGACCAGATACCTCAAAGATGAATTGAAACTAAAATTATATTCGCTTGTCGCTAAGCAACCAATCTTTTACGTGGTTATATATATATATATATATATATAGATATATATATATATATATATATATATTATATATATATATATATATATAGAGTTATATATATATATATATAAGAGTTATATATATATATATATATATATATATTAGAGCAAAGATATAAAGAGTAAAGATATATAAGGCTAAGTTGTTACATATGTAAACAGCATATATAGCTGTTATGCTACTAGTTGCTGGTTAAGGCTATATATATATATATATAATATAGCATATATATAGTAGCATATATATATATATATATATATATATATATCTATATATATATATATATATATATATATATATATATATATATATATATATAAGGTTATATGTGGCCAAACTAAAGAAGTTACCCGCATCATATCTCTCGAAAACTAAGATAGGTACAAGAAAACTGATAACATATATGGAATCAGCGTATGAAATTTGTATGGAAAAATGAAAAAAAAATTATTTTTTGTTTTTTTATATCTCCGGTTAGGAAGGTACTGATAACACATATGGAATCAGCGTGTGAAATTCTGCATGAAAGAAAAAAATTATTATACACAATATATTAAACTATGAATTTTTTTAGGGCGCTCTTGTTTTACTGTGGACAGAGTGGGGGAGAAGTCCCCCTGCCGCCTTCAGGAGGCCGAGAGACCCTGACTCTTTTTATCTATCTTTTGTGGTTTACCCTGGGGTATTCTTTTAGTTAAAAAAATCCCTTTTTTCATACAAATTTCATAAGCTGATTCTAAATATGTTATTAGTTTTCTTCTTAGCATCAAAAAAAAGATATAAAAATAAATAAATTTTTTTTTTTTTTTCATTTTCCATACAAATTTCATACGCTGATTCCATACATGTTATCAGCAGTTCTCTTGTACCTATCTTAGTTTTCGAGAAATCATGCGGGTAACTTCTTGGTTTCACCATATAAGTATATATAGCATATATATATATATATATTATATATATATATATATATATATAGCAGTATAAAAAGCAGCAGTATATATATATATATATATATATATATATATATATATAGCAGAAGAATATATATATATATATATATATATATATATATATGGTAAAAACTTAATTTCCTGTCTGACCTTCGATTTCGATATATCGATAATATATCTCGATATCGATATCTATCAATATCGATATCTATCGATATTGATATCTATCGATATCGATATCTATCGATATATATATATATATATATAGTAAATCAAATGTCCCATATATATATATATATATTATAAGTCAGGTGTTATAAGTATATAAAGTTGCGTACTTTTACGCCATAGGTCATAGCAGCAGCAGCAAAGAGCAGCAGCAGCAGCGATATATATATATATATATATATATGAGCAGCTGGAGCAGTTAAGGTTATATATATATATATATATATATAAGTATATATAGTATATATATATATATATATATATTTATGTTATTATAGCATTATAAGAGTATATATATATATATATATATATATATAGTAAATCAAATGTCCCCAAATGGTTTTGAGATTTTAGAGTACGAATAGATTGTTGTGAATAAATGTCCCAAAATTACTCATTTTTGGGATTTATTGTTTTTTATATCACTAACGAATACCCATGGGTAGTCCGCCCCGATGTCAGGAGTCGGGGTCTCTCGGCCTTCTAGGTGTACTACGGGACTAATCCCCCTCTCCGGGGATGGTCTCCGGAAACCCCCGCTCCTTGGTCTTTGGGTGTCGCGGTGGTTCCCATCCCCTCCGGGTATGAAACGTCCCCCTTCGTCCCCCATAGACGGCTCGAGCCCCTAAAAAGGGTAAATACTCCATTTTAGGGGGCTCATTGACTCACTGTAGCCCTAAACTTTACTGATCAACTGTGCCGTAAAACTAGTCCTAACTTTTACTGATAAACTAGCTATATTTATAGCATATATATATATATATATATATATATATAAATATATAGTAGAATGTATATATGTTAAAGGAGTATATATATATTATTATTATATATATTATAACATATATACATATACATATATAAGTTGTTATTGGCTATATAAGCTATGTTACGTTATTGTTGTTGGCTGGTTATTACAAGGTTACATATTATTATATTATTGGCATACATATATATATTATTATTATATTGTTATTATTATATAGTTAAAGAAGATATTAAGATATATATATATATACATATATTATATTAATATTATATATTACATATATATACATATGTTATTATTATTATATTACTGGAGTAGCTAAGTTAGCTATGTACCATATACATGGTTAGCTGGTTGTTATATGAGTTATATATTATTGTTAAGGCTATATATATGTTATACATGTTGTTGGTATATATATATATATATATATATATATATATATATATATATATATATATATTTTTTAAATATTACCTCAACAAGTTTGACATTTTTGAACGGCTTGAAAAAAAAATTCAAATAGTTCATCTGTTGTAAACTTTTTTAGAAACTGCAATTTTCTTAAAAAGTCGATTAAATGATCTTTTTTCCTGCCTCTCTTAGGAATTAGTGACTTAACCTAAATTTTCTCAACATTTTAGCTTAAAATATATAAGTAACGTACGTAACGAAAAGCTTAAATAAGTTAGTAAAACATGTTACCGGCACAACCCTATGTTGAAACTGAAAAATAATATTTTCCCATAGCATAGCCCATTTCATACCACCCTGTTGCCATTCTTATTATAATATTCGTATGTTGCCAGATTTTCCTTCCCTATACCAACATACCTAACATACAGTTATGAGAGGCAGCATATATATACTAAGGGGTTATTGCTGGAGCATATACAGCTAAAGAGCAGCAGCGCTATGCTGTTGCGCGAGCGCTGGCTGGCTGGCGGGTTGCTGGCTGGTACAGCAGCTGGCTGGCTGGCTGGCGCTGGCTGCCAGCATTGTTAAAGCTGAGTTAGTTATGAAGTATGAGCAGCATATGATATATAGTTTATGCTATTATTATTATTATTATTATTATATATATAAATTATATGTATTATTATGCCATTACATATATATATTATAAAGATAGCATATATAATATATATATACATACATACATATTATATATATTATTCCTTCCCTATACCAACATACCAATATATATATATATATATATCGATATCGATAGATATTGATATCATATCAATAGATATCGATATCGATATCGATAGATATCGGTATCGATATATTATCGATATATCGAAATCGAAGGTCAGACAGAAACTTAAGTTTTACCATATTATATAGCGGATATATAAGGTTATATATAAGATATATATATATATATATACAGCAGCTTTGCAAGTTAAGGGTTATATATATATATTATGCTATATATATATATATATGAAAATATATATATATATATATATATATATATATATATATATATATGTATATATATATATATATATATATGGTCAGCCTCCCGAAAGCAACATGCTTATAAAAAAAAAAAAACTATAACAGCTACAGCAAACTAAATAATATTTTGTTAATCAGGAGACATTTTTATCCATGAAATTAAAAAAAAATAACGCTTTTGAAAAATTTAAAATTGTTAAAAATGTTGGAAAATCTGTATGATAATGATCATTTTTTGAGAAGAACGAAGGAGCTCTATCGCTCCGAGTGAAAATCAAAGTTGCCAAATGTCGATTTTTTTAACTAAGAGATATCCCAAGGGTAAACCACAAACGATGGACAGAGTCGGGGTTTCTCGGCCTACCGGGGGATGACGTGGGGACTTCGTATCCCTCTGCCCCTTATGTGGCACGAACCCCCTAAAAATGAAATAAAATGAAAAATTAACATTTTCTCCAGATCATAATAACAAAAATTATTTGGTAACTCTTGCTCTTGTACTACTGAAGAAATGGAAGGTTGATGAGAGCGTACGCTGCAAGGTTGATGAGAGCGTACGCTGCAAGGTTGATGAGAGCGTACGCTGCCAGACCTAAGATTATACTAATATTTAAGGTGTTATTAATAAATATTAGAATAAAATAAAAAAAATTTAAGTTTCATCAATGAAATTGCTTGCTGAAATCAAAAATGCTATTTATTTTCCTGTAGCTATTATAGTTTTTTAGTTACATGCATGCATGATGCTTTCGGGAGGCTGGCATATAATATATATATATATATATATATATATATATATATATATATATATATATATATATATATATATATATATATATATATATATATATATAAACTAAAAAAATTCAAGAACCATTCATTTGGCATCATACCTACGTCACTCAAAAGCCTATAGAGTGCCTCATATAAGAGCCTACATAATGACTCTGTTTGTCGCTACAATTAAACGAACAAACATAGATCAAAATCTGGATAAATACCATATATATATATACAGCAGCAGCGAGCAGCAGGGTAGCTACATGCTAAGCATACATATAAGGCTGCTATGCTATATAAGGCTGGCTAAGGCTATACTATATATAAAGGTTGGTATATATATACATATATATATATATATATATATGGAACTCACAGAACTCTACCATATCCTTCCTCCATAACGATTGCATGGATCCGAACACAATTTTATTTGATAAAAGTCAAAATAAAATTTTATTGTAATAAAAGAATTTCGCAACTTTAAAAATATTTAAAAAAAAACGTCATAATTATTTATTTACATCTACGTAACCTAGCATAACTTAACCTATACTAACCAAACTTCTATATATTAGTGTATAATTTATTTCACTTTTTATCACAAATTCACAACTAAACATGTAATAAACATATATAAATGTAGAAAAAAGTTCTAAACTTTTTTCCGCTACGAGCGCTGTTGTCCATTTTGATCAATAACGTAAATTCTGAAAAAAATTTGACTTCGGCTACATGAGTCACAGATAACTAACAAGCTACCCCCATATATATATATATATATATATATATATATATATATATATATATATATATATATATATATGTTATAAATATATATATATATATATATATATATATATATATATGAGAGTATCTATAGAGTTTTTATGTTTAGAGTTAGTATATATATAAATATATATATATATTAGGTTATAGTTATATAGTTAGCATAGCATATATATACATATATATGGGATATATATTATATATATATAATATATATATATATTATTACATATATATATATATACATATTTAACTGGAACCCTTTCTCGTCCGAGTGAAAAATTCTGATAATTCATATATATATATACAGCATATATATATATGTTATATACATATACATATTACATATACAAATACATAATAGATTATGCATATATGTTATTGTTACTATATATATATATATATATATATATCAGGGGCTATACAGGTAGGCCGGGTAGGTAGCTCCTACCCAATATTTTTTAGGTTTTAAATAATTGAAATTAAATTGTAAAAGTATACTAAATTATTAAAATTTTATATAAAAGTTAAAAAAAGAAGCTATTTTTCATCATAAATTAAAAGAAAAACAACCACAATAATAATAGCTTATTTAATAATAATTGAATCTCATTTAGAAATCTCGTGCCCTACTCTGATCTTGGGAGTAAAAATCTTTGCCCCGGGTGGACGAATGAAGTCATTTTTTTTACGTCAACTTATAAGAGAGCGGGCTAGTCTGTCCTACCTATAATAATCGATGAAATAATCGATAATATATATGAAACTTTTCGCTCTCTTCCCGTAAATATTTACGAAATGTGTGGCTTGGTGCAGTTTGTTTGAAATTTTTGTATAAAATGTGTCTGATTGTTCTGATATTGAATATTAATTTTATATAACTTTATTTAAGTGGTATTTAGCATTATATACATAAAATTAAGTGAAATGATGCATAATGGAGTAAGTGTAGATTTTATATTAAAGAAAAAACGCTTTAAAAACTTATCTATAAAACGACAGCTCTATTTTAAAAAAATGAAAGGCCTAAGAAATTACTCAATTGGAATGTGATTTAAAATTATTTGGTAAATATAATGTAAACAAGCTTTTCATACAAATAAATAGGTACGTATTATAATTATTAAAATATGTTTCGATGTTTCGTTAGCTGCTATATATATATATATATATATATATATATATATATTATTATTTATATATATATATATATTATTATTATTAAGGTTATTATTAGCATAGTTATTATTATATATATATATATATATATATGCATATGTATATATATATATAAATATATATGTAAGAAGAAGAAGTACGTGTTGTTGTTGCTACAGTTGATATGTTATGTTGTTGGCTGGCTATATATACATGGTATTATTAATATATTTAGTTTGGCCTATATATATATATATATATATATATATATAAACTCTGCCTACCCAAGTGTATTCTTCCAGGTACGCCACAGATATAGTATGCTATGCTATATATATAAAGAAGAGCATATATAGCAGTTGTTATATATATATATATATATATATATAGATATATAGGTTAAGTTATATATATATATATATATATATATATATATATATATATATATATTAAACAGACGCCATTTTTCAAGCAGCTTATTTCCATAAGCCGTCTAGTGTAGTGTTGAATTTTTTCCCTAAGTTAAAGATGAATTTATATGACTTGTTTGAGGTATGTAATGATGATTCGACTTTACTAGCGTTTTTACAGCATTTTAAATTGATTTTAGAACTAAAGATTTGTGATAAATGTAATTGCGAGTGTTCCATAACGAAAATTGCCAACAAATTTAAATTCTACTGTAATAGTACAAATGTGGTTCACGATATACGGTTTCACCTAAAAATTAATGGTTTTCAAACATAAAAACTACCTTTATAAGGATAGATCCCTTTTTTGCTTATATATATATATACATATATATATACATATTATTATAGCAAAGGCATACAGCAGCAGTGGCTGGTGCTATAGTTATTACTACTAGCATATAATATGGTTATTATTATGCTGGCATGTTGATATTATTATAAGTTAAGTTATAAGGCTATTGGGCTGGGTTATGCTAAATATACATATGGTTACATATATTATTATTACTGGTTATAAGAATAAAGAAGTAAAGAAAATAGCTACATATATAGTATTACATATTGGCTGGCTGGTTACAGTATATATATATATTATATATATATATATATATATATCATAATTCATTAGGTTAGGGTTATAGTTAACATATATATATATATATAAAAATATATTATAAAGAGAGATATATATATATATATATATATATATATATATATATATATATATATATATATATATATATATATATATATATATATTATTCAACACATTTGGAATGACGGCTAGAAGCTAGAACCAGCTGTGCCAGCTGGTTCTAGCTTCTAGAAAGCGTGACCTACATCATAGAATACACCTTATATTAGTGTCTACCCCTATGTTATAAGGTATGGGAGGTCGATTGCTGTATATTAGAAGGTGCTAGGATGCTTCCTACTACGAGTTAGTACCCCGCCCCCCTTTTCTAGCACTTCTAGTAAGCGTAACCTACATCATAGAATACACCTAATATTGGTGTCTACCCCTATGTTATAAGGTATGGGTAGTTGATTGGTGTGTATTATAAGGTGCTAGGATGCTTCCTACTATTTAGTTAGTACCCCGCCCCTCTTTTCTAACACTTCAAGTGCGATATATCGTATGTGACGGAATATACCCGATATTGGTGTCGATTAGTACATAATCGACACTGCTGAATCGATTCCTGTGGTTTACGATGGAATCGAATCACTCCTAGCATGAGTTAGTATTAGATATTACCCCTACCCCCTTTTCTAATACACCTGTGCAATATTTTTGTTTCTGGAGCTACGAAGCCGAGCTCGGTGTTGCCTAGTATGTTTTGAGGATTGCAGCTATTGCCGAGCGTGACGTTTCAACCGTTACGGTTTTAGAACGCACCAACATGCGTTTTTCGTGGCCGGTTTACCCTTCATCAAAAACCTATCATGACGGGTGTCAAACAGGGGTAGAACATCCCAAAAATGAGATTCCCGTGGTTACTTTCCCGAACGCCAGAGTCCCCATGGCCACAGCGGGGGTCATTTATTTGGTTTCAATCGACTTCGATTGAACCCAAACACCATACCTTAGCAACGGAGGTGTTAGAGACATCGTATCCTCTTCAAACTTGGCATGCCTTCTTTATATGTGTCAACATCGTTGCATAAAATGTTTCATGCCGCAAAGTCCAAGGGGAGTTGGGTCCCTGCCCCCCAAAAACCTAAAAATGGACATAGAAGTTGAAATTTGGTGAGCGTATAGAAGAGAATAAATGAAATAGAATGGCGATGTTAAATTAAATGGCAAACCATATGGGCCGGAGCCGATTGCGGAACCATAATGGATAAACATAATTAACATATCTTAGCAACGGATGGGTTAGAGATATCGTATAGTTTTCAAATTTGGTATGCCTTCTTTATATGTGGCAACATCGCTGCATCCAATGTTTCAAGCCGCTAAGTCCAAGGGGGTGGGGGTCCTCGCCCCCAAAACCTTAAAATGGATTTAGAAAGTTGAAATTTCGTGAACGTGTAGAAGAAAATGAATGAAATAGAATGGTGATGTTAAAATAAATGGCGCATCACATGAGCTGGTGGCGGCAGAGCCAGATTGGAATTCTGGCTCTAACCACATATTAGAACAAATGAGGTGTCTACATCTATGTTTTCAATGGTGTAGAACTCATTTTTGAGGGTTTCAGAACCCCAAAATGAGTTCGAGGTCCCCCATTTGAGGGGGGTCCCATCTGAAAAAGAAGAAAAGCTTAGAAGAAGACGAAGGAAGATGGAGGTAGGAAAAGAAGAAGAAGGAAAAAGAAGAAGTCTCGTATGGCGGATCAAATGAGTGATTGTAGGTGTAGGTATTGACACCTGTGTGGAGCCGCTGCGGTGCCGAATTAATAAAGATGTACTTAACACCCTGATATTAGTGTACTTATATATGTTTTTAATAACATAGATCTCATTTTTGAGGTTCCAAAAATTCTCAAATGAGTCTGAGAACCCTCCTCTAGGTTTCCTACTGAAAAAAAGAAGAAAAAGCGGTGAGGAAGACGCAGTATGATGAATCACGGTTTCAACTCTCTAAACGATCGCAGGATGGCAAGACCGAACGCGAGGATGCCCGCCCACTCAGGTTCACCCCCAGCCCGAAACAACGCGGGTGCCCGCAGGCGCAATATTACCGCGCGAATGCTAAAAATATTTCGTAGTTGTGACGTTAATGTAAACTTTTTTTAATAAAGTGTTTACACCACTTTGTATTTTCTTTTCAAATAATCCGTTTTCTGCACTATGAGGCAGCCATTTTATTTTATACTTGAAACCCTACATTTGCCCAACCCTGGTTCATTGTTAAATTTTTGTAATGAAAGCATGTTTGACCCTAAAGCTATAACTCATTAAGGCAGTAGTAAGTACCCCCAGAGACTCCCCTCCTCCCCCTCACTTGGCGAAGTGCGCTTTATCTTACGACTTTATTGCCTTTACTGTGGGGCTTTCTTTACCCCTCGTTTAAAAGTCCTATTCAAAACACACATTCTGGTAAAAATAACTCTCATTGTTTATTAAATCCTTTGGAATATATATATATATAAGGTTATATATATATATGTTGTTATATATATATATATATATATATATATTATTATAGAATTATATTATTATTATGTTATATATATATATAGCAGTTATATAGCATGCTATTATATATGAGCAAATATGCTGCTGGTTGGAGCATATTGCCATATACATATGCTGGGTTGCTATATTGCTGCTGCTGGCTACATAAGTTAGCATGGCTGGCTAAGGCTGGGCTGGCTGGCTGGTTACATGTTGTACAGCAGGCATACATATGTTGTTACGCCATATGGCTGTTAGCTGGGCTGGCAGCAGCAGCTGGCTGGCTGGGCTGCTGGCTATTGGCTAAGGCTATTATTACATACATATACAGCAGCTGTTGTTGGTGCTGTATGCTGGCTACATATTGGTTACATATATATATATTATTACATATATATATTATCATTATTATATATTATTATTATTATGCCATATATATATTACATATTATATACATATACATATGTATACATATACATATATATATTACAGTTAACATATATAAACATATATATATATAGCATATATATACATATATAACATAAGGCATATATATATATTATATATGTTATATATAGCAGCAGTATATATATATATATATATATATATATATAATATAAAGTATATTAAAGCACAATTATTGGTATATATATATATATATATATATATATATATATATATATAATATGTATATATATATATATATATATATATATATATATATATATACGTCAATAGGGGAAATGACATTAAACGTCAAACATTTGAAAAGTATGGACGTGTGTAAATTTATGTTCCGTAGTCCTGTTACTTGTCTTGTATCAGGACCCACAGGATGCGGGAAAACCTTTCTGCTATTAAATATTTTAAGAGAGATGGAAATTTTTGAACAAGAACCAGTAAAAATAATATGGTGTTACAGTGTCTATCAGGAAAAATTTACTGAATATAAAGATGTAATTCAATTTCATGAAGAAATATATGATATAAAATCATTGGATAATGTGGACGGTCATAAAATCATTGTACTAGATGATTTAATGCATAAGTTGAATGAAGAAATAGCTGAAACGTTTACTGTATTTTCCCATCATTTAAATATCTCTGTATTTTTTATCACCCAGAACATTTTTTATCAGAATAAGTATATGAGAGATGTATCTTTAAACACCCAATATCTGCTGCTCTTCGGACAGAGAAGAGACATGAGTCAGATCAATGTATTAGTCTCTCAAATGTTTCCATTACAACGTAAAGACTTCTTAAAGGTATATAAAGAAGTTACATCTGTTCCTCACGGTTATTTAATGTGTGAACTTCATCCTAAAAACACGTACAGAGTTTTGCTCCGCACTAACATTCTACCATTCGAAATTGAAACTGTATTCATACCTGAATAATGAGCACTCTAGTTGTTAAGTATTTACCTCTTATAAAAAAATTTAAAACCATGAAAACAGCTGAAAAACGTAAACTAATCTGTGATGATGAAAAATTCATCCAGTATGTATGCGAAGTCTGCTTAAATCTTATAAAAGGAAATGTTCCTTTAAACAGATCTCAGAAGGTGAAGCTTCGCCGTCACAGAAGCATCATTAAAAAACTCCCTCATAACCTAAAAAATCTGAAAAGTAAAAAGAGGTTACTGCAGAAAGGAGGTGGAGGTTCCTACCGTTACTTTTTCCGTCATAGCTCCTTTAATAACTAAGTGGATATCCGAATAATGAAGAAAGTGTCTGGTACATTACCAAATAGTAGTATGAGTAAAAAGTGTATAGTATAATATTAATATTAATAATAATAATAATAATAATAATAAATAACATTAATAATGGATAATAATAATACAATAATAATAATAATAATAAATAATAATAATAATAATAATAATAATAATAATAATAATAATAATAATAATAATAATAATAATAATAATAATAATAATAATAATAATAATAATAATAATAATAATAATAATAAAATAATAATAATAATAATAATAATAATAATATAATAATAATAATAATAATAATAATAATAATAATAATAATAATAATAATAATAATAATAATAATAATAATAATAATAATAATAATAATAATAATAATAATAATAATAATAATAATACACAATCTGAGCAACATACAGCCAACCAGTCGCCTCAGGTATATCCTCAGACAGTACAGCCTATACAACAGCCCTTACATGGGTTACCTTCTCCAGCAATTCATCAACAATTACAACACCAGAGTCCTCATATCCAGAATGATTCAGGGCCATATCTGCAACCTCTGCCTCAAAGTTTATATGATCCCAAAGTTGAACAGATAAAGAAGTGATTAGGATATTAAATTCAGATATTAACATTAATGAAAAACGTGCCTTATATCAAGAAGCCATACATAAATTAATAGATCTTAAAAACTTACATCTATATGCCTCAATAAGTAAGTCAATCCCCGATGATTCAATTACACCAGCGGATGTAATACCTGATGTGAAAAACGAAGATAGTTTTAAAAATATCCTGGAGGAGAGCTTACCAAATAGAGGTCGCAAAGCAGGACTAGCTTTATATAATATTTTAAAAGATCAATTATCATGGAATGAATTAGGACAAATCATTATCGATAATGAAATAGTCAAAGGATCAAATATTGTTGACTTGATAGCAGATCTCTCACGTGATTGGAAGAAGGGTCCTGTTGCTGGATGGCCTACCATCAAACAAGAACTTCAGACTATTAACTTCCCCCGAACTTTAATCTTAAATACACAAAGATTAGCAGACTTGGATAATATCCCCAAGGTGCCTAGACCCGATACAAGTCCGTCAGATACTTCTTACGCTTCAGATAAATTTAAGCGTATTAACAGAGGAAGAATAAGAAAAACCCCATACATAAACCTAAATGAACTAATTCATAATTATGTATTATCATTTATATATATGCTGTTTATTTAGCTGAAATGTCTGTGATTAAATAAAAATATACCATTTTTACATTTATTTCACCTTTTAGTAATATATAAGAGCAGATAGCAGCAGTTGAAGAAGAAGAAAGGTTATGCTGTTGTTGTTACA
This sequence comes from Trachelipus rathkii, assembly GCA_015478945.1. Classification (NCBI taxonomy): domain Eukaryota; kingdom Metazoa; phylum Arthropoda; class Malacostraca; order Isopoda; family Trachelipodidae; genus Trachelipus; species Trachelipus rathkii. The sequence continues at coordinate 16,834 of JABUQX010088950.1, read as the reverse complement.
GCAGCATATAAGATATATATATATATATATATTACTATATTATTGTTAAGAAAGATATGCTGCTGGCTGGCTGTTAAGAAAGGCATGGCTGCTGCTGGCTATATGCTATTATGGGTTGGTTACATATGTTGGAAGAAAGAAAGAAAGAGTTGGGTTGGTTATATATATATATGCATATATATATATTACAGTTGATCATGTTGAAGGTTATTATTATTATTATTACATAGCTGGTTATTACTATTGGTTGGTTATTATACATATTACTGCTGGCTGGCTGGCTATTACATTATTGCTGGTTATTATAGCAACATATTATAGGTTATTGCTGTTGTGCCATATTATATATTATTGGCTGATATATATATATATATATTAGTTATATGTTATTATACATATACATATATATATTATTATTATTATTATTATTACATAATATACATTATTATTATTATTAGAAGAAGAAGAAGTTGAGTTATATATATATACATATATTATTATTATTATTAGTTGGCTATATTATTATTATATGATATATATATATATATGTTTTAACTTATGTCAGTATTCAATATAGAGGCAAAGGCGAAGGTTGATAAGTATTACTTCAACCTGAGAGAACCAAATAGTTTTGGGGTATTCACTACTAGGTTCGCTGCAAAGTTTCCAAACACTGAGAAAAAAAGAGTTGACAGAATATTTAGAGGGTGAAGAAGCTTTTACTTTACATAAACCTGTCCATCGAAAATTCCCTACCCGGACAACCATAGCCCATCACCTCGATAATGTTTGGCAGTTAGATTTAACTGAAAGGATTAAATACAGTTCTTATAATGATAGGTTTTAATACATACTTTTTACTATAGACGTGTACTCTAGATATTTATGGTCAAAAGCTTTAAAAGATAAAAAATCAGATACAGTGGTGGATGCAGTGAGAGAAATTATAAGGGATGATGATAGATAACCTAAACTGATTTGCACGGATAGGGGTAGCGAATTTCTAGGTAGATAGTTTCAAGAAATTATTACTGAATACGATATAGGATATTTTAACATATTTTCCTTAAATAAAGCTGCCATTGCAGAAAGAGTTCAGCGTATGATCAAAAAACGAATGCACAGATACTTTACTAAGATGAACACTTTTAAGTATATTGATATACTTGATGACCTAGCTTATTCTTGCAACAGATCTTTTCATAGAACTATAAAGACAACTCCTTTAGAAATGCTGAAAATACCATCATTGATTCAACAAAACCCAAAAGGTGTATAAATTAAAAATGTGTAAAAATTAAAGATAAATCCGTCATAAACCTGAATGAATATGTAAGAGTGTCTAGATCTAATGACAGGTTTAGAAAAGGATATGAAGCGGGGTGGTCTAAAGAAGTTTGTAAGGTAGATATTATAAAGGAATTTCCTATTGAGTGGTTGAAATTATATTATCTCAAAGATTTAGATGGAGAATTCATAAAAGGAGGATTTTATAAACAAGAAATACAGAAAATAGGATTCGATCCTGAGAGTAATATGTATAAAATAGAAAAAATATTAGGTTCAAAAGGTAGGGGTAAAAATAAACAGTATCTGGTGAAATGGGTGGGCTACCCTGACAAGTTTAATTCATATATAAAAGCTAGTGAAATCACGAAACATTAATCATTATTCATCGTAATCATGGAGAGTGTAAATCATTTCTATTTAACTCTGCCATCTTCGGCATCTTTGGATCTACACCCTGATAATAAAGTCTCAGATTTTACAACCGAGTTAATGAATCCTATCCAACTTAACAGAGATCTCTATGAGGTAGGACTGTGCAAAATGATATTAGACGCAAATATTGAAAATCTCCCTCAGACACGACATTGGATAATGGTGTAAAGAGCTGCAGATTATTTAAATCTATATTAAAAATAAAAAACACATCCGATTTAAAACGTGTAACATTTAAAGGATTGGAATATTTCTAGGAAAATTTTGTGTTAAAACGGGGATATTACCGCTCAATCCATGACATTCATAGTTATTTAAACACCAAGTTTGCTGTAAGTAAGATATGTAAGGATTTAATATATATTATCACTGGCCAACAAAGATTTTGCGGCAAAACATTTGAAGGTCATTTTATAGGTAACTTGTTGCCCTGATTCCGAATATGACCTCCGTTTTCCTAGAATGGCTCTAGTTTTTGAGATACAGGGTGGTCACAAAAATACATTAATAACAACAATTTATGTTAGGTTGTAACGTAATTCACAAAAAAAAAAACGAAAGATACATATCAAATTGTTAATGAGTAGGTACATAAAATGCTAATAGGTCAAAACATTCAATTCAGTACAATGAAATCACAATTAATGCATTACAAATCGCTGTCTATATGATTGTCTTCTGTGTGCAGAATGTGGACAATCACGTTGAAGGCTCCAACAATAGTCTGCCATCATGTGTGTATCCCATCTTCCTTGGTATCTTTCTTCCATCACCTTGATATCTTGATGGAACCTCTCCCCTTGTTCCTCACTATAACATCCTAGATTATCCGGAAACCGATCTAAGTGACTACGTAGAAAGTGAACTTTTATGCTCATATTAGCATTCAAATTTTTGAAGTCTGAAAGCATTTTCTGTACGAGTTCTACATAGTTGGCAGATTTATGGTTACCCAAAAAGTTCTGAACAACCAAGACAAAACTTTTCCAGGCAGATGATTCAATATCAGTCATGGAATTTATGAAATTGTCATCCTTGATGATTTGGCGAATTTGAGGGCCGCTAAAGATTCCATCTTTGAGTTTCTCCATACTCAACCCTGGAAAAAATCTGCAAATATATTTGAAACATTCACCATCTTTGTCTAGGGCCCTAACAAATTGCTTCATCAGTCCTAGTTTGATGTGGAGTAGTGGGAAAATAATTTTTCCCCTGTCAACCAGTGGTTCGTTAATAATATTTGATGCACCTACAGTCATATTTTTCCTAGCAGGCCATACAACTTTTTCCCAGTGGTCTTCTTTAGCCCTACTATCCCACAAGCATATGAAACAAGGGTACTTAGTATATCTGCTTTGCTGCCCAAGTAAGATGTTGACCATCTTCAAATCAACGCATATAGACCATTGGTGTTCATTATATCTAAGCTTCTGCAAGATCATTCTTATATTTTCATATTCCTCTTTCAGTTTTGTTGAGTGACCTATTGGAATCGATGCATAACTATTGCCATTGTACAATAAAACACACACTTCAAGCTTCTCGTTGAACTATCCATAAACAATCGCCAATCTTCTGGTCGGTATTTAGGTAACCCCATTTGGAGTAGGAGTCCAGGGATGTTCCTACAGTATACTAGGTCTTCTTATTCAATGAAATATGAATGAAGTACTACATCTTCTCTTGTCCGAAAAAGTTATTTTACATTCGGCCTTGAGACAGTTTTTTTCACTTAGCCTAGATGCTAAAACTCAGAATCTTGCTAGGAGAGACTTAACTCTCGTACTAAATCATTGATCTCTCTTCCTGGGAGAACTGTTGCTGTGTAGAAGTACTTTCTTCATATTCACTATACCACTATTTGCACGTGTGCACACATCAAATCCTTTATATCTTCTTCATCAGACAATGCTAGGGTCTGGGAGTGTAGTGAACACTGGGATGGGGACATCGTCGGAGTGTGGTACAGGTCGCCTTGCTGATTCCAAATCCGGATATTCAAATTTACGTTTCTTGTAAAGATTGATACCTTTCACATTAACCAAACAAAAATAACAGTCACTGTGGTGATTCTTTGGCTCCCGCCACACCATAGGCACACCAAATTTTAAACCTTTTCTTCGTCCATTTTTCCACTGACGTAGATTTTCGACACACGTTTTACAGACCATATGGGGAGCCCAAGACTTATCTTGGTCTCCGAGTTTCATTCCAAAGTATGCCAAATATGCTTGCTTCACAAAGTTAGTAATATTTCTTCTTTGGTTCTCCTGGCAATATTCACCACAGATGTAGCAGAATACATTGGGGTTATTCAAACAGGCTCTTCGTGAAGTACTCATAGTGTTCTGAAAATAGAAAAAAATAAAGTATATATAAATGTAAGCCCCTTAAAAAGAAATAAAACGATATTACTGTAAAATATGCATTAAAAAAGATATTTGTATAAGAGTAAATCTGGAACACTCTGTATCTCAAGAACTAGAGCCAATCTTGGAAAACTAATGTCATTTCTGAAATCAGCACACCCGATATAATATAAATTCGATAAAATATCCTTGGCAGCAAATAACTTTTTATGATTTAAAACTAATGAATATACTACGGTAGACCGCATAGATATCAGTTGTCGGGGTCTCTCGGTCTCTTAGGTGGACGACGTGGGGGACTTCATCCCCCCCTCTGTCCCCTATCGGCTCGAACACCCTAGAAACACATCTTTCCTAAAAACGTATTCCTTGAGAATTTTTTTTTTACTTTTTTTTTGTAAAATAAAACACAAAAAAGAAGAATTAATATTAATTTTATGCACCAGTGTTGCCGGGTTATCCGAAAATATTTCATTTTTAAAAAAATATTCAATGTGATTTTTAAAAAATTATTTAAAATATTTCGAACTTTTGAATCATGTCCGCTACCACTTTAATTCATTGTTAGTATCATATACAAGCAAAATACTAAAAAAAGGAAAAAAATCTGACTGTTATAATATATATATATATATATATATATATATATATATATATATATATATATATATATATATATATATATATATATATATATATATATATATATATATATATATATATATATATATATATATATATATAATGAATATGTTGGTTATTGGTTGTTTATAAACTCATTTTAATTCATTTGTTGAAAGATATATATATATATATATATATATATATATATATATAGTTGGTTAAGGTTATATATATATATATATATATATATATATATATATATATATATATATATATATTAAGGTTATATATATATATGCACTAAAAAAGAATTACATCAAAATCTTCTAGTAATTTACAACCATCTAATTCAATTTTAAATACACTATAAAATAATGAAATATTAAAAAAAGACATTATATAATAGAAAAAAACACTTTTGTACAATTTTCGAGCTCCTCCAAATATACTTCGTTCGAATCGATTCATTTGGTAGAAATAAATAAAAGAGGGGATCAAATACTCAAGGACCTATATATATATATATATATATATATATATAAGTTATATATATATATATATATATATATATATATATATATATATATATATATATATATATATATATATATATATATATATATATAAGTGTGTGTGCGTGTGTGTCTGAACGAGTCGCGTAACGGAACTACGCTCCATACGCTCTGAACCGTTGGTAAATATTACCAACGCCTACCTGATGCGTAACTTCATCTATCTTCCCTGCCCAACTACTAATATAGTTGATTATAATATGAAAAACTATAATAACATCGGTTTATGTCGGTTATCCGCCTTCAACTCCATATACATATCAATTGTATGAATTCGAACACATTTCATTAAATTGAAGTAAAAATGCATAAAGTCAAATTGAAACTTTATTATTAAAGCAGCTTTACACCTCTAAAAATATTTATAAAAAAAAGTTCAAATCTATGTAAACAAATTAAACTCATAACCTTTACTTAACTTATATATAGTTTAAATCTATATAAACTAACTAAACTCTAACATAACCTTTACTTAACTTGCATATAATGTAATGTTTTTATATTTATTTATTTCACTCGGCATTGTTAAAAAAAAAAAAAAAAAAAACATGTGACCACAAGATTTCAAAATTTATTCGAAAAAAAAAAAAAAAAAAAAAAAAAAAATGGCTTCAGCTTAACTGGAGGCGGATAATCGACATAAGCCATAACATCATTAATAAGCTATAGGTAATTATCGCAATTTGGTGTAGAAACCAAATTTAAGGAAGGTCGAAAAATAGAAGTGTACGCGTTAGTATTTAGAAAATGAGAAGATTTTCATGTTTCTACGAAAAGACCCAAGGATTGAAGACTTCTGATAATTTCTAGGGATATTATTCCACTCAACTATGACTTCTTTATAAAAGAGAGATGGCCTTTCGAGATTTTGTTGATATATATATATATATATATATATATATATATATATATATATATATATATATATATAATAACAAGCGATATATATATATATATATCATATAAATATATATATATATATATATATATAGGTTGGTATTTTTAAGTCACGATACTGGGGGCATCACATGTAGCACGAGATAATGAGGTCATTAATCAAATAAACATAGAATTAAATTACTCACACCTCGGTTACACTAATTAATAAGATGGAAGGTGTATAGAAAAATAGTTGATGTTATTTTCTTTATTAATATTCTTTTTTATTGTTGTTTTCACACATAATAATAGATAATTTTTATTTTGTATAATAAATAAGGAGTGGGCCACAGACCCTTTAAATATATTTTCGTGAATACTTAAATCCCCATATTATATACATTTCATTTTAGAACAGTTTGCAAGGTGGGGCAAATAATATAATGCCATGTTCCTTACTAGATCTTCCTCACCGTTCTTTATAATTTTTATCTTTTTATTCACTGGTGAATCAACTTAGCGTATCAAATGACACTTAAAAGATCTTATTATACGAACATTAATAATAATCTAACATCTTTAATTTTATTACAAAAATAATAAATTTTTAGCGTGCCAGGGACAAAACCCCAAGCGCGCCTCGCGGCACTGATGTCGTTGGCCGAACTGGCGTCTTCTCTCCTTTGGCTTCAGATATCGCCGGGAGGAGAAAGTACTCTTATTGGCTGTTTCAAGTTTAAATAATATACAAAAAGGAATAAACATAGTTATGTGTGTGATTTTATAAGATGTAAGAAAATTTTACCGTACATACTAATACACATAACGATTGGAGCTTTGTTTCTCCTATCATAATAATAATAGCCTTTGCCTCCCAAGAGTTCTAGCTTTATTAATTACAATAAAGATTATAATAGCATTGTTTTATCGTACGGTAGCCCGTACATATGGTGATTTCCGGTTGATCAAGAATACCCAGCCTTCAATTCTAAAAAAAATACATTTTTTAAAAAAATTTTAAAGTCGGCAAAAATATTCCGTAGAATTTATTTCATTTTTACTGATAAACTCAATTTTTTTTTTTTTTTTTTTTTTTTTTTTTTTTTTTTTTTTTCTGCCTATAGACCTGCACCTACCCGAATGACGTCATAGTCAGATGTCGATTTGGGACAGGAGATAACTCCTCCCCTCTCTCACATGGTATAATGAACGAAAGTTTTATTACTTTTCGTTCTACTAGATAATTTTTTATATGCTTTTATATTAATTCGAACAATATATAACAATTCGGCACCATAAAACATTATAAAAATACTTTTAAGCAGATAGATTTTCTAATAACACATAAAATAAATTCGTATATAACTAATTTATAATAATTTCATTAAATTTTTTACTCAGAGGAATCGAATTTCCTAAGCTAATTATCATATTTAATAAATAATACAATAATTTTTAAAATATGGGAATTCCCGTCATGCATTTAAAACCCGATCGTAAAGACCTCACAAAAATGTTTTAGACTATAAATTTTCTTATTCTTAAAAACAATTACCAATTTCCTTTCTCAAAAGGAATATTTCTCATATCATATAACGGTCACTTTTACAAGGCCGCTTCACACGAAATTTTAAAATATAAATTTTACTATTCCTAAAAAATACCCAGTTACAAATTTTTCTTCTTAAACAGAAGTTTTATTACCTTCATTTACGGAAAATCTTACGATCCCCGTATTACAAATAGTTGTTACACATTTTAACCTCCTGTTCCCTCCAGCGTGGGGGACTGGGAGTGAGAATGATGGGGGAAAGCCCTCATCCTCTTTCGCTATACATGCATTTCTCGGACTTATTTTTAGGAAACTACGAAAGTCTTCCTTTACATGCGTCTCTATAAATTTTCCTATGTCAACCAAATAAATCTATTCACTTTTAATACTTATAACATTATTATGCTGCCGAATTATAATATATTTTAATTAATTTTTAATAACACAAAATAATTATAAGATTGAATTTGCACTTACAAAAAATAAAATACCATTTGCGCGGGAGAGGACTTCCTATGTTCTTTGAGCGCCATCACAACGAGGTTCAGTCCATTAACGGACAGCAATTTTGAGCTTTAGTTCGTTTCTGCATAGAGGCGAATTTGAATATTTTGGGGTATTTTGTACTTCTTCCCAATTTTATTTAGCCCTCGAATTCATCGTGGAGGCTTTATTTTTCTTTCGTTGTTGTTATTGTTTTTTAGGCTCGCTGGTTCTTGAATTTCAAATTTTACCTAGAGCTTTTCACGAAGTGCTTTTGGGGGATTTTAGTGGCGGGGAGCTCTTCTCTCTACCCCTCCCCCGTTTAATAGCAGGACGAAGCTTTCTGGTATCTGAATTCGTTAGAAGATTTTTTTTTTTTTTTTTTTCTTTCTTTTTTTTTTTTTTTTTTTAAATGCGCGGCGGTTTTTTTTTTTTTTTTTTTTTTTTGAAAGCACTATTTTTACTGGATAACGACTTTTTTATTTTCTTTTACAAAAGGAAATTTTCTTCACGTTATCGCTTACGTTTTTAGCATTAATAATATAGACCCTCAAGACTTACTTCTTTTTAATAACTTATAAAAAAATTTCTTCACTTGAGTAATTAATATTGTCCACTTTCACCGCGTTTATTATTATTATTATAATTATCTTTATTATTATCCTTTGACCCTTTTTATCAGACAGGTTGGTAATTTTTAAGTCACGATACTGGGGGCATCACATGTAGCACGAGATAATGAGGTCATTAATCAAATAAACATAGAATTAAATTACTCACACCTCGGTTACACTAATTAATAAGATGGAAGGTGTATAGAAAAATAGTTGATGTTATTTTCTTTATTAATATTCTTTTTCATATTGTTGTTTTCACACATAATAATAGATAATTTTATTTTGTATAAAAATAAAGAGTGGGCCACAGACCCTTTAAATATATTTTCGTGAATACTTAAATCCCCATATTATATACATTTCATTTTAGAACAGTTTGCAAGGTGGGGCAAATAATATAATGCCATGTTCCTTACTAGATCTTCCTCACCGTTCTTTATAATTTTTATCTTTTTATTCACTGGTGAATCAACTTAGCGTATCAAATGACACTTAAAAGATCTTATTATACGAACA
>JABUQX010088950.1:0-2500 GCA_015478945.1 Trachelipus rathkii | reverse complement strand
ATAATAATAATAATATATAGTAATAATAATAATTCAACATATGTAGCCAATAATAATAATAATAATAATATATATGCAGTAACTGTAATATATAGCCAGCCAGCGCTGTATGTAATAATAATATGTATATATATATATATATATATATATATATATATATATATATATATATATATATATATATATATATATATTATATATATATATATATAGTATATATATATATATATATATATAATAATAACTATAATATATATATACTATATATATAACCAATATATATAGAAAAGTAGTGAAGAAATTTGACGCGGGTAGAGAAGGCCGGTTACCGTCGCTAGTACCTTTTGAAGGCGAGGAACTCGTCGCAGTCAGAAAATTCACCCTAGAGCTTCACGGGACCGCTACGAACCCTCACTATGGCATCTCGTCAATGTGGTATTCATCCCTTGGCCCAGGTGGTACACAACCATACCACCTCACAAAACTCCGCCATTCACTAATATTATGCACCTCTCTTCTCGAATCTACAACACTCACATTTCTCTCCTCCAGGCATTCCATTACTGACTCAGCCCACTTTTCCTTCGGTCTTCCAGAAGATCGATTCCCAACACGTTCACTACTATACATCTGCTTAACCAACCAACTATCATCCAGCCTTTCAACATGATTAAATCATCTCAACGTACTTTCATTTGTTCTTTCATGTACCCCTTTCTTTACACTACACAACTCTCTAATACGTTCATTCCTCTTTTTATTAATTCATCTCACACCTAACCCACCCATAAGGTTGTCCATCTGAGCACACTGTACTTTAGATCTATACCTCTTATTCCAGACCATAGTCTCACTACTATACATTAACACAGGTAAAAACATACCCTCATGTAAGACCCTAGCGCACTCAAGACTTAGTCCCTTTACATCCACTTACAATTTAATTGCACCAGCCACCTTCCTGCCATTTACAATTTTCCTACTACACTCTGCATCATCGGTTTCCTTTCAATCATCATATATCCTAAATATTTAAACTCAGAAACTTGTTCCAGCTGTTTGCAATTAAACATAACTTCGCACTGAGGACTGACTTCACTCACAACCATAACCATACTCTTATCTACGTTTACTTTCAAACCCCTCCTTTTACAGACCCTGCCAAATCTCTCTTCAAATCCTCTCAAACTCTCTTCAGATTCGCCACACAAAACCAAACCATCCGCATATAATAGGTACGGCACCCTGTACTCTCTTCCATTCTAAATCATTCTAACACCATCCCCTGCCATCTCCACCTTTAATCCATTCATAACCCCATCCATATACAAATTTAATAGCCACGGAAACATTACACATTCCTGACTCACTCCGCTATTAATATTTAACCAATCACTTTTCACTCAATTCATTCTTAAACACGCTTCGTTATCGTCATAGATACTTTTGATTACATTCAGAAGCCTACCACCAACACCACATATCACTAACAGCTGCTATTGTGCTTCCCTATTAATCCTATCATACGCCTGTTGCAAGTCCATCAAACTTAAGTGCAGTTTATTCTTCTTCTCACATTTTCTCAATCATTTGTTTCTGTGTAAAGATTTGATCCACATCCTCTACCACTTCAAAACGCACCTTATTCTTCGCCAATCAGTTCTTCTGTCACTCGACGCACTATATAGACCAAAATACCAGCATATATCTTCCCTTCAACACTCAATAAGCAAATTCCCCTATAATTCCAGCAGTTACTCTTATCTCCCTTACCCTTATATAAGGGCACTATTTCTTCTCTCCTCCAATCCCTCGAAACTATACCTTACAAAAACGTTTTGTTATACAACTTGAAAATCCAATTGATCACCATCTTGCCTCCGTTCTTGATCATTTCACTAGTAATTTTATCTATACCTGTAGATTTTTCATTCTTCAACTTTTCTCACTCTATCCATTACCTCCCTACTTCCTGTGACCTCATCCAATGTCTTCTTTTTCATTTTTCTATCAAACCCAAAACATTCACTATCACCTCTTCATTACTGCCAGTGTTATGTAGATTTTCGAAATGTTCCCTCCACACTCCTCTCACATCCATTTCATCAGTTACGAAAGCACCATCCCTATTCATTATTCTAAGCAGATTCCTCTTATTCTCATTCTTAACCTTTCGCGCTTCCTTCCAGAAGAAAGCTTCTATATTGCCTTGCAAGTCCTATTCATTCTCCTTCCAAACTGTTCATTTTTACTCTTCTTTTTTTCCTTCGCTTGCATCTTTTAGTATTTCTTTTTCCTCCTTATATAATTCCAAATATCTTTCTTTTGAAACCTCATCATTGACTTTTAGTTCATTTAACCATTTTTTTTACTTTTTACAGCTTGAATCACCTCTTTATTCCATTACTCCTGTTAACATTCTTACTTCTTACTTTAAACCATTCACATACTTCTTTTACTTTCATAATACAACCACTTTCTTAATCTGCTTCGAACTTGT